>PVIY010049658.1:0-16599 GCA_004026745.1 Myrmecophaga tridactyla
TCTATGAGACCAAAGGAAAAAAAGGTTTACTTTTTTCAGAACTTAAATGTTTTGTAGCACATAATTTACAAATATGCTTATTACTCAAGAAATTTTGTTTAAATATTTGGGTACACAGGGAGCCCAGAATGACAATGAGGGCTTTTATCCTGTAGAGCTTCAAGTAATGCCTTGATATGTCACAGAGTATATTAAGCAAATAATCAAAAGATATTGGAAAAGTCCCTTAAGGAATGGGAGAAAAAATATAGAACTCTTAAATTTTATCAACAGAGAGACCCCAGATACTGTGTCCAACATTCAGGATACAGAAATCAGTAGGTCAAGTACTTGATCTTGAGGCTTGTTCTTGCTAAAATTATTTATGTAACAGGGAGGATTGCCTACCTATAGGAATGTCTAAGAGTAATGTCTGGATGACCTCTTTTGTTGCTCATATGTGGCTCTCTCTTCCTAAGCCCAACTCTGCAATTGAAGCCATTGCCCTGCCCCCTACATGGGATATGACATCCAGGTGTGAAGGTCTCCCTGGCTGTATGGGAGATGAATCCCTGGGATGAACCTTGCCTTTGCACTGTGGGATAAACAATGCCATCCTGACCAAAAGGGGGAAAGTAAATGGAACAAATAAAGTATCAGTGTGGGAGTTCAAATAGAGTTGAGAGGCTACTCAGGAGGTCACTCATGCATGCTTCAGTTAGACATTGCTGCCTGTTGTAATTTGCCAAACCCCAACCAAAACCATTCCTGCCAATCCTAAAGAATACATTGGGGCATTATATAAGATTCTACAGAGGTTCTACATGCTAAGGTACCTTTCCAGAAACCTAAAACCTCCAAATTATTCCCTTGACCATATAAATACTGAAATGCAGAGGAGCCAGCCTCTCCAGAACACCAACTAGTTCATTTCCCTATTCCATATTTCTGAGAGCCCCTTCCAACATGAAAAAATTAGAATGAGTGTAGCCCCCATACCCCTAAAGAGTGGGGAAAAGATTAAGGTGATGGTGAAATTACACAGAGAAGTTAAGTTTTAACAAATAAGTGTGATTGCTGAATCATAGTGTCAATTTTTCTTTTATTCTTCTGTACCTTAAAGCAGCTGGAAGTAAAAACTTAAAATTGTAGAATTGTAACCCATATCAAACTCTGAAATCTGTTCTACAGCCATCATGATGTATTTTGTAATTTTTTTTGTATATATGTTATTTTTCACAAAAGAAGAGAAAAGACAAGGAGAATTACAATAGAGATGATAGGAGTTAAATGAATACGACTGTGAAATTATTATCTTGATTTTTTTGGTCTTCAGTGTCTTGGAGCAGGTAGAAATAAATTTTTAATTTCAACATATTTGTGAGTTTTCATTTTTCCTCTATTATAGATTTCCAGCTTCATTCCATTGGACTTGGAAAACATACATTACTTGGCTTGTAGTCAGAGGATATGCATTATATGATTTCCATATTTTTCAATTTATTGAAACTTGTTTGGTGACTGAACATACGATCTGTCCTGAAAAATGTTCATGTATACTCAAGAAAAATATTTTTGTGGAGGATAGTGTTCTATATGTGTCTGTTAAATAGTTGGTTTACTGTTAAAATTCAAGTCCTATACTTCCTTATTGATTTCATGATTAGATGTTTGATCCATAATGGAAAGCAATGTGTTAAAATTTCCTACCTCTGGTAGAATCGCCAATTTCTCCCTTCAATTTTGGCAGTATTTGATTCACATATTTTGGGGCTCTGCTATTAGGTCTATTTTTGTTTATAATCATAGCATCATCCTGTTAAACTGAACAGTTTGCAACTGATTTTGAAATACAAAAGAGTAAATGGAAAAAAGTTGTAAAAATTTGAATTGGATTTCAGGGAAATGATGGACAAAATAAAGTGCATAAATATAATAATTATTAGTGTCCCTGAAGAGGAATAAAAGAGTAAGGGGCTAGAAAGATTACTTGAGGACATAATTGGGGAAAATTTACCAACCTCTACAAAGTATATAAATATGCAAGTCAAAGAAGCCCAACAAAATCCAAAAAGAATGAATCCAAATAAGTCATCTCCAAGACACACACTAATCAGACTGTCAATTGTTGAAGAGAAGCAGAAAATCCTGAAAGCAACAAGAAAAATAACAATCTACTACATACAAGGGAAACCTCAAAAGCTTGATTTTAACTACTCAACTGCCACTATGTAATGTAGGTGAGAAGCCATATTTAAGAAACTGAAAGAGGAAATCTTTCAGTGAAGAATTCTGTACCTAGTCAAATTCATCAGAACTGAGAAGGAATTTAACATTTTCACAGATAGACAAACATAGAGAGAATTTGTCAAGAAGAAACTGGCTCTACAAGAAATACAAAAAGGGAGTTCTGCTGGCTGAAAAAAAGACAGAGGAGGGAGGTTTGGAGGAGGGCACAAAATTTAAGTATACCAGTAAGGGTACTTACATGATAAAAAAAGAAAGTGGGAAAAGAATATATAGTTCTAACAAATAAAATCCAAATTATAAAATGGTGGATTCAAGAACTGCCTTTACAGTAAATTTTGAATGTTAATGGACTGAACTTACTAATTACAAGGTACAGATTGGCAGAATGAAGAAACATGATCCACCCACTGAAAGCAGTGAAACAAAGAGAAATTTGCACACCAATGTTCATAGCAGTATAACTAACAATTGCAAAGAGATGGAAACAATCCCAGGGCCCATTAACAGATGAGTGGATTAACAAAATGTGGTATATGCATACAATGGAATATTATGCATCAGTAAGTATGAAGCACTTGGCAAGATGGATGAGCTTTGAAGGCATAATGCTGAGTGAAATTAAGCCAGACATAAAAAGGACACTGTATGATTCCAATTTTATAGACATGGTAAAGGTAAAATTGGAGGCTTATAATATAGAATACAAGGGGCCTAGAGATACATAGAAATTAAACATGGCTGAATGTTTAGCTAATGAGGCTGAACTCAAATGTAAGGAAATAGATAAAAGTAAAGACAATTCACTAGTGGGTCTATAAGTAATAATATCATAATGAAGATGAACATGATTGAAATGGCTTGTATAGAGCCATGAGTCACACTGTTTAACACTAAAAATATAAATAAATTCTTGCATGAACTACTTCAAAGGTATGAATCTCTACAATGACTATAGTTTCAGATTTTATTGGGGAAACAGCTATTGCATACTATGAGATATTTTTAACAAAACACCAGAGGTAAATAATGAGGGAGAGAGAAAACACTTAAGAGGAGGTTTACATTTTCCACTTGGTGAGGGTGTGTTCATTCCTTATCTTTCTTTTGGGAGCAATGAAATTACCAAAAATTGTGAACATTGACAGGTTGTTGACAATGAACATTATATATATGATGCCTACTGAATGGAGGTGGCTTAAGGACACATTGACTGTGACGTAGGTTGGTGAATGATGTTGTGTACATATGATTGAATATTGTGCTACTACCAAAAGGAATGAAATTGTGAGACATGCAACACTATGAGTGAACCTGTGGGACATTTGATGAGGCAAATAAGCCAGAAACAAAAGAATGATTATTATTTGGTCTCCTTTAGAAATATTTAGAAGAAAGAAAAAAGGGGCCTAGAATGTAAACTCTTATAGCAGTCACATTTTAGCCTGGAGTGATAACTTTTTGGGTTTTGAGAGTCTGTTTTATATACGTATAACACGGGATGTATAATCAAGGATGAAGCCTATCAGGTCAGGATAGAGGTAATTCAAAATACAGGGCTAAGTAAAATATTGTCTATATTTTAGAACCTCATCAATGCTTTGAGACAAACAGAAGAATGCTTATTTTGCCCAGAGACTAAATTTTCTTTGGCACATAACCTAACTCATCCTATCTGGAGAGGTAATTTAAAAAATTGAAATACAGAGAGCCCAAAACAAGAATGAAGACCTTCAACCCTGTATAGAGTAAGGAAATGCCTGGATACATCCCAGAGTATATTACGTAGATATAATAAAAAAGAATTTGTGAATTCCCTTGAGGGATGGGAGAAAAAATATTGAACTATTGAATTTTAACACTGGGAAAACCCTGTTACTGTGACAAATATTTGGGATCCCCAAGTCAATAAGCCAAGCACTTTATCTTGAAGCTTGCTTTTTTGAGGTGTATGTAGAACTGGAGAAGCTTAGTCTACCATAGCTATCCCTAAGGATTATTTCCAAAAGACCTATTTTGTGTCCTCTTTGTCTCAAAACCAAGTCCTGCAAATGAAACCACTCCCCTCCCCCCATGTGGGGCATGACACCCAGGGGTGAAAGTCTCCCTGGAAGTGTGGGAAATGACTCCCAGGGATGAGTCTGGCCCTGGCTCCATGGAATCAATAATGCCATCCTGACCAAAAGGGTAAAAAGAAGTGCAATGAACAAGGTGTCAGTGGCTGAGTGAGATGAAATACAGCCAAGAGTCTACTCTAGAAATCACTTTTATGCAAGTTTCAATTAGATATTGCTATATATCATACCTTGCCAAACACCAACCAAAACCAGTCCTGCCAAACCTAAAGAAAACCTAGGTTGTTATATAAGATTCTACAAATGTTCCATTCATTAGGATAACTTTCCATAAAACTAAAAGCTACAGACAGGTCCCTGGACAAGATAAGTCCTGAAATTCAAAGGGGCCATCCTCTCCAGAATATCATCTAGTTCCAGTCCCCTAAACCATATTACTGACAGCCCCTTTCAACATGAAAATGTTAGAATGGAGATAGCCCAAATACCCTTAAAGAGTGGTAGAAAGATCAAAGGTGATGTTGGAGTGATACAGAGATGGTAGGGTTTAACAAATGAGTATGACTGCTGAATCATTACACTGATATTTTTTAGTCTCCAGTACCTTAGAGCAGCTAAAAGTAAAAACCAAAAATGATGTAATTGTTCACCATTCCCAACTCTGAAATTTGATTGATAACTAATTATACTGATGAGATTTCAAATATATTACTTTAATGCATATATGCTATTTTTCACAAAAAATACATATTTTTTCTAACCTTCAGTGTTTTGGAGCAGCTAGAAGGAAAAATCTGAAACAGTGGAATGATAACCATATTAACTCTGAAATCTGTTCTGTATCCAATTCTTGAAGTATACTTTGAAAATCATTGCTTTTTTTTACTTTTCTTTGTATATATGTCATATTTACCAATAAAAGATTTTTTAAAAAGGAAATATAATTCAGCTATATGCTGCTTACAAAATACTCATCTTAAACACAAAAATGCAAAGAGATTGACAGTGAAAGGATGGAAAATGATGCTCCACACAAGCTGCAACCAAAGGAAGCAGGAGTAACTATACTAATATCAGACAAAATGGACTTTAAATATAAAGAGACCATGAAGCAATCATATACATTAAAACAAGAGATAATTCACCAAGAAGAAATAACGATAATCAATGTTTACGTTCCCAATCAAGGAGTTCCAAAGTATATGAATAAAACATTGGCAAAACTGAAGGAAACAATAGATGTTTCAACAATAATAGTAGAAGACTTCAACACAGCACTCTCATCTGCTGACAGAACAACCAGACAGAGGATCAAAAAAGAAACAGAAAACTTAAACAATTTGATAAACAAATTAGACCCAACTAGACTGTATATACCTCATTGCACCCCACAACACCAGGATATACATTCTCCTCTAGTACTCACAGAATCTTCTCCAGGATAGATCATATTGGCGCACAAAAGTTAAATGGTATGGAAGTTCACTAAGATAAAAGACAATGCATCACCTGCTATAAGAGACATGTCAGAAGAGCAATAATTTCAAATTTAATGGCCCAAAATACTCACCTCCAAATTATGTATTTTAGTTCTGAAGTAAGTTTGAAATGAGATGCTGAAAGAAAGTGAATGGGAAAGAAAGACTGGAGATGCAAAGGTTATGGCAAAGGCTTAAAATAATGTTTATCAAGCATGGGAAATGGAATTGACCTGAAAAACCTAATAGGGTTGCCTGGAATTTTAGAGAAACACCCATAGTAGCTAGGATTCTGGGGAGTACTTACCATGTACCTTTGTAAAAGTGCCTCTCCTTGAAACCAGGAACTTCTAGCTGGAAGGAAAGTATGTCTGTAGTTAACACTGTATCTATTTCAAAGCCTTAAACATGCCATTTAGGAATCCTCCAAAACAGATAGCTGCTACAGGGAGTAGCTGACACTTAACTGTTAGATTTACCTGAAATAGCAATGTTTCTGGATGCCAGAGGAATTTTAAAGTTGAGGGTGCCTGGAGACCAGGATTTAAGATAATGATCCATGTTGCAAAATGTTCCTGATGTCATAGAACCCCAGGCTAAATTCAAAGAAGGATGATGCTTTAACATTTATATACTGAATAATAAAATAAATAGTTACATGTATATGGCTTTGAAATAAGTTTAACAAAGTGCACTCAATTAAAATTGTTACTTATAATAGTAAAAACAATATAGTATTATTTAGTTAGCAGGTCCAGAGTTTTTTCTGTGCCACAGGAGTGACCAGTCAGGCCCCCTTCAGGAGTATTTTGAGGCTCATATGTTTTATCAAATTAGTAAACATTGTATCCAGGTTGAAGATTTATGTGGAAATGTGCAAATTTTAATTAAAATATATCAATTATAGACAGTAGATGAATCTTTAAAGAAGTGTGGAATTGTTCATGATTTTTCAGATTTTCTAATTAATATCAGTGGTCTCCAAGTCAATGAGATATTCCTTTAATGAATGATTCAAACAAGACCAAAACCCTCAAAGGATAAACTTAAAAAATGGCAATATTACTTTGATAAATTTCCATCTTCAGTACTGAAAAATCTGAATTGGTTATTAAAATAGCTAAAAAGATATTCAGTGATAGATATCATAATTTAAACTAAGTTATTGAACAAACATTATTAATTTATCTATGAAGTCTGGAAATAATTTAAATAAAGTAGGAAAGATATATCCTTGTGATAAAGTAATGGGACCACAAAAAGCATGAGGAAAAGGGTACTTTGTATTCTTATCTACTTATGAAAATTCACTGTCATTTTGTGGCTTGAATTACATAATAAAAACTTTAACCTGAAAACAAAGAGTCCATGCCATCACAAACTTAAGCAGTTGGGATCAAACATTTCACTTTTTTCACACCCTCAGGCATTCCAGTTCAGATGTTCACTGAAAGACTTTGTCAGTGAACAACAATGACCTTCATTTAACCGCACTTGAACTGACTCAAGAAGCTCCAATGTATGCCCAGCATTTCTTTACTGAGCACTGACTTTCTCAGAGTTTCTGAAATCCTATCCTCACTGGGAGTTTTCTTCAACATTATTCATAGAATATGGTCTAAAATCAAGAAAAAATGCCCAAATTGGAGTATCTTTCATTCTGTCAACACAGTTTCTGATCCTTTTCATATACCACAGTGTGATGTACAAGGGGGAGATAAACAGACCTGATGTATGCCATTCTGAAATTCAGTCTGGGAGAGCAGACAGTCAAGAAAATATATAGAACAAAGGGATGTCAATATTGCGAGGTGTTGAAAATAGATATCCATTCATATGTTAAAACTTTAACTTATGTGTGAGAGTACAGCAAAAAATGTTTATTTGGTATAAAATTTATATTTTGACTAGTGCATTTTCTGATATAACTTACAAGACAGTTTAGTTGAATACCCTAAGAACATGGAACCTTGAATAGAGCATGATATTTTGTAGGTTTGTCCAGAGTGATGCCCTGATAAATCCCAGAATGATTTGAACAGTGAATTAAAAAGTATTTGCAAAGTCCCTTTGAGAGAAAGGTGAGAAAGGGGGAAAATTCAATTTCTGCACTTGAAGGAGGCCTGTTATTCTCACAAGCAATGAGGACAATCAAATCAACAGGCTGATCCCTCAACCTTGGGATCTGTTCATATGAAACTTATCCCTGCAAAGGATAGGCTAAGCCTACTTAAAATTAGGTTAAGGGCCACCCCCAAGAGAACCTCTTTTGTTGCTCAGATGTGGCCTATGTCTCAGCCAACATGGCAAGCAAACTCACTGTCCTTCCCCTCTCTATGTTGGACATGGCTATCAGAGGTGTAAAACTTACTGGAAATTTGGGTCAGAAATCTTAGAATGAGCTGGGACTCAGCATCAAGAGATTGAGAAAAATTTCTCAACTGAAAGGGGAAAGAGAAAAATGAGACAAAATAAGGTGTCAGTGGATGAGAAATTTCAAACAGAGTCAGGAAATTATCCTGGAGGTTATTCTTAAACATTATATAGATATCCCCTTTTTAGTTTAAGGTGTATTAAAGAGGCTAGAGGGAAGTCCTGGAAACTGTAGAGCTGGGTTGCAGTAGGCATATTTCTTTAAGATAATTGAATAATGATATAGCTTTTGCAAAGTGACTGTGTGATTGTGAAAACCTTGCTCTGATGCTCCTTGTATCTATGGTATGGACAAATGAGTAAAAAATATGGATTAATAATGAATAAATAACTAATAGGGGGAACAAATGTTAAAATAGATTGGATAGAGGGAAGTACTAGTGGTCAATGAGAGGGAGGGGTAATGGGTATGGTGTGTATGAGTTTTTTCTTTTTCCTTTTTATTTATTTTTCCAGAATGATGCAAATATTTTAAGAAATGATCATGATGATGAATGTACAGGTATGCAATGATATTGTGAGCCATTGATTGCACACCAAGCATAGAATGTTCATATGTTAAGAATGTTCATATTTGTATGCTGTTTAGTTTTATCAATAAAATTTTTTTAAAAGGAGATAAAATAATGAATGCAATCTAATCGTTTCATAATGATGTAATAAATGGTGCAAGCTATAAACAGGAAAATGTAACAATAAAAAATGAAAATATATAGTACTAGTGGTAAATATTTTGATAGAAACACAAAAATTTTTTTGCACTGTAGATAGGTACCTATGCTGGGCTTGAATATTCAAACTATTAATAACTGTGTCAACATCTGAAAAAAGCTGATACTGGGTCTTGTTATAAATAAGTGGTTCCATGAGCAAGAAACCAATGTAATAGAATCTATGGTACTCTGCAGAGGAATTGAAGTTACTCATGCATCAGATTCTGCTGAGAGAAGACACACAAAATTGCCTGGAAATAAACCAAGCCCTCAATATCACAGCTGCTGAGGCCTGCTCCTATAAGAAACTATTCAAAGTAAAGCAAGGACTCAATATCTCCCTAGGTATAAACTAAAATAGGAAAAAATTGCTCATGGCCCAGATTCAGGAACTGTGTGAGCTTATGGGTAGTTTTTTTTTCATTTGTTTGTTTGCTTTTCACATGGGCAAGTACCAGGATTTGAACCTGGGTCTCCAGCATGGCAGGCAAGAACTTTGCCTGTTGAATCATCATAGCCCACCCAACTTATGAGTAGTTTTGAGACAGGACAATTCCAAGCTTCCTACCATCTCCCAATCCCATCATTGCCCATCTGTCTCCCTGACAAGTAGTCTCTATGCTGTGGGTCCCTGCTGGTGTCAGGACACACAGGACATTGACTCATGATCCTGTTTCAAAAACTATGTGATGTATGGTTATAAATGTCCCCGTGTAACTCTTCCAATATCACTATATGGACTCCAAACCTTCTGCCCACAGGAAGAGCCATGGCTTCTTGGTCTGAATCTCACTGGGAATACAATAAACCTATCAGGCATGAGAAAAACCTGCAGATTCATGACTTGCATCATGATGAATATGTATGAAGAAATGGTGAAAACTGATAGAGGTACAGTGTTTTCTATTTCAGAAATGTTGACATGTCTACATGAAAACATTATAGATCACATACATGAACAAAGATAGCATCAAGGCTTAATGAAATATTGTAAAGCATTTTAAACTGTAAGCTCTTAGAGCAGTCATATATATTTAAGAAGTGTAACTGTTAATTCCAAATTCTCAGATACTGAACTGTTTGAATATAACTGGGTCTTTCCCAGAAAACTCAGGCATTTATGTGACATCTGAGACTCAGAGTTAGAGCTGTGAATCTTTAAAAGTCAGCAATACCCCATATAGGAACTGCTTAAAAAGTTGAAAAAGTGATCAGACCTCTAGTAGACATATGAATGAAGATTGGGTAAAGGATGGTATATATCCATGTTTTAAAACTTCATCTTCTGTATGAGTCTACAGGGAGAGATGTTTATTTGGTGCAAAATTTGTATTTTGTGTAGCACATTTCCTAATTTTACTGGTATGGTCAGTTTAATTGAACACCATAAGTACACAGAATCTTGAATAGAGCATGAGATTTTGTTGGTTTATGCAAGTTAATGTAATGACCCAATAAATCACAGAGTGGTTTGGACAGCAAATAAAGAAGTATTTGCAAAGTCCCCCTGGGGGGATGGGGAGAAAAGTGGAAATGCTCAACTTCCCCATTTCAAGAATTTCTGATATTCTCACAAGCAGTGGTGACAAGCAAATCAATAGGCCAAGCCCTTGATCTTGAGGCTCACCCCTTTGAAAATTATCCCTGCAAAGGATAGGCTAAACTTACTTAAAATTAGGCCTACAAGTCACACCTTGAGAATCACTTTTATTGCTCATATGTGGCCTCTCTCTAAGCTGACATGGCAAGGAAACTCACTGCCCCCCCACAGGGGAAATGACTCCCAGGGCTGTAAATATCCTTGGCAATATGGGGCAGAAATCCCAGGATGAGTTGGGACCTGGCATCCAGGGATTGAGAAAATCATCTTGACCAATAAGGGGAAGAGAAAAATGAGATAAAATAAATTCTCAGTGGCCGAGAGATCTCAATCAGAGTTGAGAGGTTATCCTGAAGGTTATTCTTATACATTACATAGATATCCTCTTTTTAGTTTAAGTTAAACTGGAATAGCTAGAGGTAAGTACCTGAAACTGTAAAGCTCTTTTCAGTATCCCTGCTTCTTAAAGATAATATAATAATATAGCTTTTCACAATATATGTGTTTGTGAAAACCTTGTGTCTGACGCATCTTTTATCTAGGGTATGCACATATATAATAATATAGCTTTTTACAATATATGTGTTTGTGAAAACCTTGTGTCTGATGCATCTTTTATCTAGGGGGTGCACAGATGAGTAAAAAATATGGATAAAAAGATAAATAAATTGGGGGAACAAAGGTTAAATTAGAATCAACCGAAATATTAGTGGTCAATGAGAGGGAAAAGTAAGGGGTATGATATGTATGAATTTTTTCCATTTTCTTTCTTTTGCTGGAATGATGCAAATGTTCAAAAAATATGATCATGGTGATGAATACCCAACTATGTGATAAAATTGTGAACATTGATTGTACATCATGTATGGAATGTTTGTATGTCAAGAATGCTTGTACATTTGTATGTTAAATTTTTTACAACAAATATTAAAATAAAAAACTTATTGAAAGATTGATCTAGAGACTTATTTTTTTAAAGCTTATTTATATAGCAGAGAAGCTAAGCCTACCTATAGTTATTCATAAGAGTTACTTCCAGAGAACTTCTTTTGTTGCACAAATGTGGCCTATGTCTTTCTCTAAGTCCAACTCTGCCAATAAAATCATTGTTTTCCCCCCATATGTGGAACATGACATCCAGGGGTGAAAGTCTTCTTGGCAATGACTCCCAGGGATAAACTTGGCCCTGGAACCATGGGATTGATAATGCCTTCTTAATCAAAAAGGGGTTAAGAATCCTAACCAATGTATCACTGGCTTAGACAGTTCAAATAGAAGCAAGACACTGGACTGGAGGCTACACTTACAGAAGCTTCAGCTAGATATTGCTATTTATTATTTATCAACCCCCAACCAAAACCACTCCTGCCAACTCTAAAGTACATCTAGGGCTTTATCTGTGGTCCTACAAAATTTCCTTGAACTATGACTACTTTTCAAAAAAACTACAACCTCCAAAGGAGTTTCTAGGCCAGATAAATCCTGAAACACAGAAGGGCCAGCCTCTCCAGAACATCAACTAGTTCCACCTCCTTATACCATATTATCAATAACCTTTTTCAACATGAGAACATTAAATTGGATGTATCCAAAATACCCCTAAAGATTGGGAGAAAGATCAAAGTAGAAGGTAGAGTTACAATTTGGAGTATAGTACTTAACAAATGGGCACAACCACTGAATAATTATATTGATATTTCTGTTAGTCTCCAGTGTCTTGGAGCAGGTAGAAAAAGAGCAAAAATTTGAAATTGCAACCCATACCAAACTCTGAAATCCAATCTATAACTAAATGCTGTGGTGTGTTTTGAAATTTATTGCTGCTTTGTATATATGCTATTTTCACAATAGAAAAAAAATAAGATAAACCTAATTTTAAAAAGCTTTTAAATCTCTAAGAGAAAAATGACAGTCTCTTTTGTTTTTTGGTTTTCTAACCTAGTCAAATTATCTGAATAAATGAGGGTGGAATAATAACATTTAGGCATCCATGCTCATAACCAGTTGTCCACTTAATCACATATTATGAGGAAGTTACCACACAGATGTTACTACAGGAAAAGAAGAGCTAAAAATGGGAAGGACAGGGACAACTCACATATGGCAATCAATCTGAGGCAGAAGAAGGGAACATGTAATGGCATGAGAAATTGTGCACCAGGATAGGTCCAGCAGACCCAGAGAACACAAGATTGGAGTTAAGAATTGGACAGCTACAAGAAAGAGGATTTCTCAGGTGAAGAAAATTAAATAATGGATTATGAGTTAGACATGAAGAAAGGGGAGTCATTTTACCATTATTTTTGGAGCAAGAATAAGTGAAAATGGGAAGTTGAGAATATGAAAAGATTAAAGTGAAGAAATAAAATCACACATTGGTTTTTTTTTGAGAAAATGAATCAAATAAATGGACGTTTGGCTAGGCAGACATATTTAAAAAGAGAGAGTATGCAAATAAATATCAGCTATGGGAAGGAGGTCATAACTACTGATAATGCAGAAATAAAGGAGATAATGAGAAGATACTATCAACAAATATATGCTAACAGGATGCATGGGTGTTTCCATGTTAGAATGCTCACCTTCTGTGCAGGAGACCCAGGGTCAATTCCCAGACCATGCACCCTCCAAAATATATATATTCTAACAAACTAGAAAACTTAAATGAAATGGTGAACATCTTAAAAAAAGAATGAACAACAAATATGATTTGAGAAGACATAGGAGACCTTAACAAACCAATAATAAGATAGTTTTGCATCAGTCTTTCAAAAACTGCCAAAAAATAAAGCCCAGAACCAGATGGCTTAACGTATGAATTCTATCAACCATTCAAGAAAGAATTAGTATCAATCTGCTCAAATCCTTCAAAAAATTGAAGAGGAGAGAAAGCTACTTAACTCACTCTATGAAGCCAACTTCACACTAATAGTAAAGCCAGGCAAATATACTAGAAGAGAAGAAAATTGCAGACCAATCTCTTAAATGAAAAAAACCTACATTTCATATCTCTTACCCTCAATCATTAACCATTAATATTGCAATGTACCCAATTTTTTTACCCTTTATCCCCCACCCTAATATTCATTTATTATTTGATTTCTTATTTGTCCTTATTTTTTAACTCATCTTTCCATACCTTCAATAAAGGAAGTGCCAGCCACTAGGTTTTCAAAATCACATGGTCACATTGTAAAAGCTATATAGTTATACAATCATCTTCAGGAGTCAAGGTTGAAGGAATACAGAAGAACAGTTTCAGGTTCTTCCCTCTAGCCACCCCAATACACCACAAACAAATAAGCAATATCTATATAATGCATAGGAATAATCTCCAGGACAACATCTCAACTCTGAAATCTTTCAGCCACTGAAATTTTATTTTATTTCATTCCTCTTTTCCCCCCTTTGATGAAGAAAGCTCTTTCAATCCATACTCCTTGTTCCTGGCTAATCCCCAGGAGTCATGTCCCACACTGGCAGCATTATTTATACCCCTGGGAGTCATTTTCCATGTATGGGGCATGGTTAGTGAATTCACTTGCTCAGTTGGCTTTAGAGTAAGAAGAGCCACATGTGAGTAACAAAATATATTGACTGGGGTGACACTTAGGCATAACTCTCAGCAGGCTTAGCCTCTTGGCAGGAATAATTTCCTAGCAACAAACCTTAAAATCAGGGGTTCAGCATAATGAAATAGTTGTCCACATAGCTTGCAGGAATATCAGAAATTCCTAAGATAGAGAAGTGTAATATTTCCTCCTTTCTTTCCAGTTACCCAAGGGGACTTTGCAAGTACTTTTTCATTTTCTGCCCAAATTACTCTGGGACGTAACAAGGCATCACTATAACCTGTAAAAACTAACAAGATCATGGATCCTATCCAAGATTCCAAGTAATTATGGTGTTTGAATAAGCTCACCACACAAATTAAATTAGATAATGTGCTATCTGATATATAATTTTTGCACTAAATGAACACCATTCCCTTTGGTCTGACACAAAAGTTGAAGTTTTAAAATATAGATCATGTCATCCTTTACCTTACATTTTGATTTATATTAGTCCTATCCAGGTCAGCTTCATCCATATCTTTAATCAAAGTCTGATCACAGTGAGTGAGTTTTAAGCAATTCAGTTGAAGTTTTTAAAACAAGTTAGAAAGATCTCAAAAGCTCAGAGATGATAAATTACCAGTCATTTGGAGATGCAGAAATGAAACACCACAGAGGATGCCATTTGAAATCAGAAGCCAGGAGAGGAGGTAAGCAGAAATCGCCATATGCCTTCAAAATGTGATGGCAAAACCCTTTGGAAATGTTAATTTCTAACTTAACAAATCCCCCTTATAGAAACGAGTCCATTCCTAGCATTCTCACAGCTTTAACAAATAAAAATAGATTTTTGTAGCAAAGAAGTGTGTTGATGAGTTTGCAAATATCAAACATATTGGAAGCTTTTCAAAATGATAATTGTGAGGCATTTAATAGAAGAAGCTTAGATGGTAGAAATGTGGACTTTAAAGATATCGCTGATGATTCCTTAGGTCAAAATGATGAATGCATCCCTGCAAATTAGAAGAAACCAACCCCTTTTTTCACAGTGACAGAAACTTTGGATAAATTAAATTCTGGTGCTGGATGGAAGGGAGAATTTAAATGCACTATCTGTGTACTTAGCTTAAGAGATTTACAAATTAAATTTGGGAAATACAGTCTGGTTTCTTCTTGCAGCTTATGACAAAATGAAATAGGAAAGGAATAAACTGAGAGGTGAACTCTTAGGTACAATGAAACCAGAAATTGATGGTATTGAAAATTCTGGGCCTCTGAATAGGGAAGCCATAAGGAATAGTGCCACACATGAGGATTTAATCAAACATAGAACAAGTCAGCCATTACAGGACAAGCCAGGATTGTAGATGGAGCTACCTAGAAAGAATTTGTGGAGGGTCCTATTGTCTGATGGCTTTGATTCCTGTATGCCAAATGCCAAGTCAATGAATTTTTTCTGAGACCTGTAAATTAAATCATTGCCAGCCTAGACTAAAAGGCATAGAAAAGATGCAGATTGAAAGAAAAATGAATTCAAAGGCAGAACTATGGAAGCTGCAGTCTGAAGTCACAAAAGCAGAAGCCAGGAGAGCAGATTCATCTATGCATGTGGAATGGATGAGCTTTCCCCAGAGGGTGTAGGTAGGCCTTCCTCCTTGATGTTTGGGAGTTTTGTGATCTTAGACCTCAGAGAAGATGGAGTATATTCCTCTGGGGTTGCACAAAGCATGGCTGTCATTCCATTGTTTTGAAGGGGTTGAACATTTGCCCTGAAGATGGCAGGAAATCTGGGTGCCATCCAGAAGTTTGAGGAGGGTGAAGTCAAAAAATATTGTCTCCAAAAGGGAGAAGAGTGAAATGAGACAAGGTGTCAATGGCTGAGAGATTCCAAACAGAGTTGGGAGGTTATCCTGGAGATTATTCTTATGCATTAAGTAGACACCACCTTATTATTCAAGACATAATGGAGAGACTAGGGGAAACTGCCTGAAAATGTAGAGCTGTGTTCCAGTAGCCATGTTTCTTGAAAATGATTGCATAATGATATAGCTTTCACAACGTGACTGTGTGATTCTGAAAACCTTATGTTTGATGCTCCTTTTATCTACCTTGTTAACAGATTAGTAGAACATATGGAATAAAAATAAATAATAGGGGGAACAAAAGTTAAAATAAATTTAGTTTGAAATGCTAGTGGTCAGTGAAAGGGAGGTGTAAGGGGTATGGTATGTATATATTTTTTCTGTTTTCACTTTATTTCTTTTTCTGAATAGATGCAAATATTCCAAGAAATGATCATGATGATGAATATGCAACTATGAGATGATATTGTGATTTACTGATTATATATGTAGAACAAAATGATCAAAATATGAATGTTTGCTTTCATTTGGTGTTTTTTGGTACTTAAAAAAATAAAATAAAAACTTCCCCAGCTCCTAAAAAATAAAATTGTCTCCCCATATCCCAGTGTTTTGAGAAAGCAGAGATGCTGCATAAGCTCTTGCAGAGTGGGAATAT
>PVIY010049659.1:0-16610 GCA_004026745.1 Myrmecophaga tridactyla
CCAAACGGGTGGAGACATGTCATCACCTAATCCAATTTAACAACCACTCTTGACTAAATCACATCACCCAGGCAGATGATCTCATTACAGTTTCAAACATACAGTATTGAATAGAGAGTATTCTGCCTTTATGAAATGGGATTTATATTAAAACATGGCTTTTCTTAGGGGGCATACTTCCTTTCAAACCAGCACAATATACCCTTAGACTTGACTCCTTTAAGTAGCTTTTGCAATTCTCCTCTAAGATGAAAGATCAAAGTCTAAGTCTTTTATTTATTTGCTCTCTATCTTTCTTTGTTAATCTAAAGAATTATGACAGATTGAATTATTTTATTGGTCTTCTCAAAGAAACACCTTTTGACTTTGTTTATTCCTTCTGCTCTTTTAAATTTTATTTTGTTAATTGGAGCTTCTTTTGAAAGTTGACTATGTCATCCTTGCATTGAAGCGTTTTGGTGGTGACAGCTGTAAATAAAACATTTCCTATTGGTTGGGTTTTGGTATACATGTCTCTTCCTTTTGTTGTTCTTAAGAGAATTTTAATTTCAGCTTTTGGTTTCCACTTTTATTTAATGACCATCTAGTAGGCTGTTTCTTAATTTATAATGTAATAATATAGTTAAGATTTTTAGCCTTCCCTTTATTTTTCACAAATTATTTTGTATTCAAATTAGAGAACTTTTTTGCATGAAGTCACAGCTTTTGATTTCTCAATAAGTGTTCTTTGTCATCTAGTACAGAATTGTCTACAGAAGTACAATGCAATGTAAATGTAAAATTTTCTAGTAAACACCTTTTAAATAAAGTAGAAAACATATAAAATTAATTGTAATAATATATTTTATTTCTAATATAAAAAATATCCTCTCAGCATCTTTTCAGTAAAATTTTTAATGAGATGTACATTTTCATTTTTCATGCTGTCTTCAAAATCTTATACATTTAACACTTATAGCATTTCTCAATGTAAACTAGGCACAATTCATGTGCTCAATAGTCATATGTCGTTAGTGGCGTGTATGTTGGATACCATGTGATCAATATTTGTGAATATTCCATGGAAACATCTAAGAAGGTATTTTTAAGGACCTATTTGCCACTGTAATATTGACTTTGTTGATTGTTTAACTCAAGTTTTCTATTTTAAAGAGATTTTTACTGAATCTGTCCAATTTTGTCAAAGATATCTTAAAAGTTCCCCTTCTAACTGAACTTTGGTTAAGTTTTGGAGTTCCAATATTTTTGCTTTATGTATATATATATAAATATATATACATATATACATATATATGTATATATACATATATACATGCTAGATTGCTTGGTACACAAAGGTTCATGATTCTTGTATTTTCTTCACGGAGTTTACTTTTATCATCATGAAACAACATCCCTTAATATCTACCTTATCTGATATCAATATTCCTATGCTTGTTTTTTTGTATTCCTTGTCTCTTTACTTTAAAAACAAACTCATGCTTTTAAAGTTTACTTGTGAAGAGCACATTTGTGAAGACTCCATTCTGACAATTTGCCTTTAGTGTAGTTCTGATCAACTTTGAAGGCTAAGATTTTACTTGATTGGTTTTCTTAAATATTGCAACAGATTTTCAAGAGGCAGGGAAGAAAGACTTCAAGAGTGGTGAGATAGTGACACAGCCACTGAAAGATTTAGGGTGGGGACAAGGCCTCAGTGTCCCCTTCAGAGCTCAGTAAGAATGTGTGAGATGGCGGTTCACAGGATAAGGGGAGGCAAGGAAATGAAACCGTGTCCCCACACCTTTTTGACAATTGGATGAAAAAAAAGTGGATAAGGACATGGCCCTGTGAAGGTGGCAGGGTAAGGGGAGTTTACTGGAGAAGAAACATGGGCCATGCCCTGTGTGCAGACAGAAGGGCCTTCAGAGTGGGTGGAAGGTTTATTGTATAATGATTTACTTAAGGAATCTGCCTTCTAATCACACTCTGCTTGCTCAATGACTCGGTGATAAGTGGGTGAGAAACTTCAGGTGGAGGCACAGGTTTGTGTGGAGTCAGCCGCCGTGGATGCTGCTGAGATGGTGACCAGCCTCCAGCTTCCCCTGCAGCTGCTTCCGGCGCTGCTGCTTTTGCTGGGCCTCAGGCCCTGGGCTGAGTGCGGGAAGGTACTTGTGTTGCCCTTCGAAGGCAGCCACTGGCTCAGCATGCGGAAGCTGGTGCAGGAGCTCAGTGACAGAGGCCACCAGGCTGTTGTCCTCACGCCAGAGGTGAACATGTACATCAAAGGAGCCGACTTTTTCACCCTGAAAACCTATACCGTTTCCTACACCCAGGAAGAATATGACCATGTTTTCGCAGGCCAGAAACCATATATTTTTGAACAAACTCACTATCTGAAGATTTTTTTTAAAAGTATAGAATTGTTGAAAAATGTATCTGGTCTCTATCATACAACTTGTACAGGGCTCCTGCATAACAAGGAGCTGATCAGGTCCCTGAATGCCAGCTCATTTGATGTGGTTCTAACTGACCCCGTTTACCCCTGTGGGTCCTTGCTGGCTGAGCACCTGTCTATTCCTGCTGTGTATTTTTTGCGTTTCCTTCCGTGTGACTTGGATTTTGAGGGCACGCAGTGCCCAAATCCTTCCTCATATATTCCTAGGTTATTAACGGTGAATTCAGACCACATGACATTCCTGCAGCGGGTCAAGAACATGCTCTACCCACTGATCCTCAAATACATTTGCCATGTTTCTTACTCCTCCTATGCAAGCCTTGCCTCTGAGCTCCTGCAGAGACAGATGTCCCCAGCGGATATTTTCAGATACGGATCCGTATGGCTCTTCAGAGGAGACTTTGTGATGGACTACCCGAAGCCCATCATGCCCAACATGGTCTTCATTGGAGGCATAAACTGTGCCCACAGAAAGCCACTGCCTCAGGTCTGTATGGGTGCCTTTACCCAATCAGTTTTAAAAACTTTCTTTCAAGTTCTTACTTACCTACTAATCTCTCTAAAATGTCTATGTCTCTCTCTCCCTTCAACAGTCTTTGTGTAGATGCATTGTTAAAGTGTCCCCAGTTGTGTGGATAAGTTGGAATGTCACTGAGAGGAAGGACAGGCAGGTGTGGGGGTCCATAATAGGACCAATAAACAATGAATGAGGCTCAAGCAAGAACATCCATTTGTTGAGGTGCTGTGTTCATGGTTGTACAATTTTCTATTGCTGTGTTGGAGCAGAAAAACTGAAGCAGCTGGGGAACTGACCTATGTGTGGATTTTTGCTTGTAGGTGTTCAGTAGAAGGAGAAAGGAAACAACAAATTGCTTTGATAAGAGGATAGGTCTTAGAGGTCTTGTCTTGGACGAGATGGAGATGTGATTACAGGACAATCTAATCAGTCAATGAAGGTAGAAATTTCAAAAGGTTGAATTACTTTACTCAAGTGGAAGTGAGACAGTGCCAGAGAGGGATGACTGGAGGTTCCCTTCAGAGATTGGAATAATGAATTCCAACAATTTCTGAGCCTTTCTGACAGGATGGTCCCTGACTTGTAGTTGGTTCCTGGAGTAGAGTGTGTGGATATTCCAGGTTTGGGAAGGCATCATGGAAGTTGTATGTAAAATGGGTCTTCTACTTGGGACACTGAAATCATGAAAGGATGGTAGTAGGGGTCATTGAGATCAAACCATGAGCCTAAGAGCCCAGCAAAGGTGGTGTCAGGATGAAGTGATATATGTGTAAGTGGCAAAGGTTTTGTCAGGGAAGTTTACAATTGGTTTCCATGGTGGACACTACTGATGTACCTATAATTTCTGAGGAGTCTTTCATTAATTCTCAGTATTTGGGTTTATTGGCTTGAATCCTTGGGGGCTGGATTTTGTTTCTTAATCTGCTGACACAACTATCCCGTTCATAGGGAAATCAGCCCATTTTATGTCCTATGCACCTAATTTTATAACTCCTATGATGTTAAGTGTTTTATAGGTGTTGTGTTCTTACTCTGTACTTCTTTTTATTAATGAATGTATTGTTATAAAGGACTCTCATTTTCATCCTTCTTTCTGATCCAATCAGAAAGTATCCACTCTTACTTGATTTTCTTCCTTCATTGTTGTGTTGTTTACATAATAAATATATATTCATCTACTCTATTTGTAATACTGCTGAAAGGTAGGAAGACATTTTAAATGAATTGTTGCTATTTTCTCTTAGTTTGCCAATATATTCTCTGGAGCTAACTGCATCCATTGAAATCTTCAGTGCTATTTTTCTAGCTACATGGCCTTGATCATAATCAGTCCCCAATAATAAATCACCCAATAAATATTTCCTATCACCTTTATTATTACTACAATCTAAATATTGCCCAGGTGGACAAGGTGTGTCATTTGGAGACTGGCTGTCAGCCCCACCTGACCTTAATGGTCCATGATCCTTGTGGGCCAGGATCTACCTTGACCCTTGGTTGTCTCTACAACTCAATCCCAGTTGCTATTTTCTTGTCTGTTTTGACATTTGTAGCTCTTTTAGACTTACAATTCTGGGTTAACCTCTTTAAATACAAGTTTATTTATGAGAATGTCTGCCTGAATTTCTGTTTTTCCTTTAGACATGTTGAAGTCAGTTTATTTGATGCATAAAGATCATTAGTTGTGATTTTTTGTCATCTGTTATACATGATAAGCTCAATAGTTTGATTTTTGTCCCTTTAATTCTTCTTTTTTGAATTTTGAGTTATTGTCACCTTTCCTTATTGGGTTCATTTACCTTTAGACTTGACTCCTTTAAGTAGCTTTTGCAATTCTTCTCTAAGATGAAAGATCAAAGTCTAAGTCTTTTATTTGTTTGCTCTCTATCTTTCTTTGTTAATCTAAAGAATTATGACAGATTGAATTATTTTATTGGTCTTCTCAAAGAAACAGCTTTTGATTTTGTTTATTCTTCTTGCTCTTTTTAATTCTACTTCGCTAATTGGAACTTATTTTAAAAATTGACAATGTCATCCTTGCGTTGAAACATTTTGATATTGACAGCTGTAAATAAAACATTTCCTATTGGTTGGGTTTTGGTATACATGTCTCCTCCTTTTGTTGTTCTTAAGAGAATTTTAATTTCAGTCTTTGATCTCTACTTTTATTTAATGGCTATCTAGGAGGCAGTTTCTTAATTTATAATGTAGGAATATGGTTAAGATATTTAGCCTTTCCCTTACATTTTCACAAATTATTTTGCATTCAATTTAGAGAACTTTTTGCATGAAGTTACAGCTTTGACTTCTCAATAAGTGTTCTTGTCATCTAGTACAGAATTGTCTATGGAAGTACAATGCAATGTAAATGTAAAATTTTCTAGTTGGTACATTTTAAATAAAGTAGAAAACATATAAAATTAATTGAAGTAATATATTTTATTTCTAATATAAAATATCCTTTCAGCATCTATTCAGTATAAAATTATTAATGAGATGTACATTCTCATATTTCATACTGTCTTCAAAATCTGTTATATATTTTACACTTATAGGATTTCTCAATGTAAACTATGCACAATTCACATGCTCAATAGTCATATGTAGTTAGTGGCTCATATATTGGGAGACCATATGATCAATATTTGTGAATATTCCATGGATACATCCAAGAATGTATTTTTAAGGGCCTATTTGCCACTGTAATATTGACTTTGTTAATTATTTGATTTAATTTTTCTATTTTAGAGATTTTTACTGAATCTGTCCAATTTTGACAAAGATATTTAAAAGATCCCTTTCTAACTGAACCTAGGTTAAGTTTTGGAGTTCCAATGTATTTGCTTTATGTATATGTATACATAAATTGCTGGGTTCACAAAGGTTTGTGATTCTTGTATTTTCTTCATAGTTTACATTCGTCATGAAATAACATCCCTTAATATCCACCTTATCTGATGTTGATATTGCTATGCTTGTTTTTTGTATTCCTTGTCTCTTTACTTTGAAAACAAACTCATGTTTTTAAAGTTTACTTGTGAAGAGCACATTTATAAAGACTCCATTCAGACAGTCTCCCTCTAGTGTTTCTCTGATCAACTATTAAGGTTCAGATTTTACTTGATTGACTTTCTTAAATATTGTAATAGATTTTTAAGAGGCAGGGAAGAAAGACTTCAAGAGTGGTGACATAGTGATACGGCCAGCAGAATTTTATGGTGGGGACAAGGCCTCAGTGACCCCCTCAGAGCCCAGAACCTGAGAGATGGCAGTTCACAAGAGAAGGGGAGGTGAGGAAATGAAACCAGTGTCCCCTCACATGTTTGGCAATTGGATGAAAGATAAAAAATTGGATGAGGACATGGCCCTTCAAAGGTGGCAGGGTCAGGGGAGTTTATTGGAGAGGGAACGTGGGTCTTGCCCTGTGTGCAGACAGAAGGGTCTGCTGAGTGGGTGGAAGGTTTATTGTATAATGATTCACTTAAGGAATCTGCCTTCCAATCACACTCTGTCTTCCTCAATGGCTGGGTGAGAAGTGGGTGAGACTCTTCAGGTGGAGGCACAGGCTTGTGTGGAGTCAGCCACCGTGGAGGCTGCTGAGATGGTGACCGGCCTCCAGCTTCCCCTGTGGCTGCTCCCGGGGCTGCTGCTTTTCCTGGGTCTCAGGCCCTGCGCTGAGTGTGGGAAGGTGCTGGTGGTGCCCACAGAAGGCAGCCACTGGCTCAGCATGCGGAAGCTGGTGCAGGAGCTCAGCGCCAGAGGCCACCAGGCCATCGTCCTCGCACCAGAAGTGAACATGCACATCAAAGGAGCCAACTTTTTCACCCTGAAAACCTATGCCACTCCCTACACCGAGGAAGAATATGACCATCTTTTGGCGGCCCACATTCATATGATTTTTGAACAAAGTCATTATCTGAAGACATTTTTAAAAGCTTAGAAATGTTGAAAAAGGGATCTATGCTCTACCAAAGATCTTGTGTAGAGC
Organism: Myrmecophaga tridactyla; assembly: GCA_004026745.1. Lineage (NCBI taxonomy): Eukaryota > Metazoa > Chordata > Mammalia > Pilosa > Myrmecophagidae > Myrmecophaga > Myrmecophaga tridactyla. The sequence goes on from PVIY010049659.1 coordinate 6,943, forward strand.
TCCTGCATGACAAGAGGCTGATCAGGTCCCTGAATGCCAGCTCATTTGATGTGGTTCTAACTGACCCCATTTACCCCTGTGGGTCCTTGCTGGCTGAGTACCTATTCCTGCTGTGTATTTTTTGCGTCTCTTTCCATGTGACTTGGATTTTGAGGGCACACAATGCCCAAACCCTTCCTCTTATATTCCTAGGTTATTGACGATGAATTCAGACCACATGACTTTCCTGCAGTGGGTCAAGAACATGCTGTACCCTCTGACCCTGAAATACATTTGCCATGTTTCTTACTCCCCCTATGGAAGCCTTGCCTCTGAGCTTCTGCAGATACGGATGTCCCCAGTGGATATTTTCAGATACGGATCCGTGTGGCTCTTCAGAGGAGACTTTGTGATGGACTACCCAAAGCCCATCATGCCCAACATGGTCTTCATTGGGGGCATAAACTGTGCTCACAGAAAGCCACTGCCTCAGGTCTGTATGGGTTCTTTTACCCGCTCAGGGTTCCCAGTGGAACACAGTTTTTAAAAAACTTTCTTTCAAGTGCTTTCATATCTACTAGTCTTTCTAAATATGTTTACCTCTCATTCTCCCTTTAACAACCTCTGGGGAGATATTTTGTTAAAGTGTCTCCAGGAGTGTGATTAAGTTGGCATGGTCACTGAGAGGAAGGAGAGGCAGGGGTGGGTTCCATTATATGATGACAAGCCACTGTGCGTCTCAACAAAGACCGTCCATTCATAGAGGTACCTTTTTGTGGCTGTGGAAATGTCTTCTGCTATGTAGAAGAAGAAAATCTGATCTAGCTGGGGAACTGACCTAGGTGTGGGTTTTAGGAACCAGTAAACTGTCGTTGTTGACAATATAGGTTTTCAGGTTCCTGTCTTGGAAAGGATGGAGATGTGATTACAAGGGGACCTAACCAGTCAAACCAGTTGAAGTTTCAAAGACGTTGAATAAGTTAAGTGGAAATGAGACAGTGCCAGAAAGGGAGGTCTAAGGCTTGTCATTAGAGTGAAAAATAATGAATTCCAACTTTTCTGAGCTTTTCTGACAGGATGACCCTGACCTGGAGTTTGTCCCTAGAGTAGAGTGGGGAATGTTCCCGATTTGGGTAGGCATCATGACAGTTGCATGTCAAATGGGTCTTCTACTTGGGAACCTGAAATCATGAAAGGATGATAGTAAGTGTCATTGAGATCAAACCATGAGCCTAAGAACCCATGAAGGTGGGGTCAGGGGTGAAGAGATGGGAGTATAGTATGTGAAGGCTTTGTCTGGAAGTTGACCATACCACAGAATCGATCCCACACCAACCCAGTGTCTGTGATAGTAACTACTGTTATATCATTAATTTCAGAGGCATCTTACATTAACCCTCTACATTTGGATGCATTTGTTTGAATTTGGTGGTGGTGGGGGGGCTGGATTTCATTTCTTAATCCACTGAGTGAACTGTCACTTTTATAGGGAAATCAGCCTATTCATGTCCTATTCATCTAATTTATATAACTCCTCTGATATTAGATGTTTTATACTTGTTTTCTTACTCTGTATTTCTTTTTATTAATGAATGTTTTATTATGAAGGATTCTAATCTTCATTCTTCTTTTTGATCAAATCGCAAGGTAACTATTCATACTTGATTCTTCCCCTTTGTTGTTATATTTTTAAAATTATCAGTGTATATTCATCTAGTGGATCTGTGAACTGCTGAAAAGTAGGAAAGTGTTTAAAATGATTTATTGCTAATTTAGTTTGTTTATATAAATATGTCCTCTGAAGTTAACTGCTTAGGTTTAAATTTCAGTGCCCTTCTTCTAGCTGGATGAGTGTGATCATAATCAGTCCCAATAATAAATCACCCAATAAATGATATCTATCACCATTATTATCGGCATAATCAAAATATTGCCCAGGTGGTCAAGGTGTGTCATCTGGAGACTGGCTGTCTGCCACTTGACCTTCAAGGTCCATGATCTTTGTGGTCCAGTATTTACCTTGACCCTTGGCAATCTCCACAACTCAATCTCAGCTGTTATTTCTTGTTTATTTTGACATTTGTAGCTCTTGTAGATTTGCAGTTGTGGGTTAAGCCTTGGAAATACAAGTGTACTAATGAGAATGTCTGCCAGTATTTCTGATTTTCCTTTAGACATACTGAAGCCTATTTATTTGGTGCATAAAAGATCATTTACTTGTGATACATGATAGGCTCAAATATTATGATTTTTGTCCCATTAATTCTTCTCCTTTTTAAATTTTGAGTTACTGTCACCCTTACTTATTTAGTTTAGTTTACCCTTAGATTGACTCCTTTAGTAGCTTTTGTTCTCTTTCTCTAAGATGAAAGGTCAAAGTCTAAGTCTTGTATATGTTTGCTCCTTATCATTCTTCCAATTTAAAGGCTTATAATAGATTATTTTATTGGTCTTCTCAAAGAAACAGCTTTGTGATTTGTTTACTCCCTCTGCTGTTTTTAATTCTATTTTGCTAATTTCAGCTTATTTTAAAAATTATTTAACTGATCCTTGCATTGAAGCATTATATTGTTGAAAACTGTAAATACAACTTTTTCTGTTTGTTAGGTTTTGGTATACATTTCTCTCCATTTCATTGTTTTGGAGAATTTTGATTTCAATTTTATTTTATGGCTATCTTGGTGCTGTCTTTTAAATTTATGTATAGTTTAGACTTTTAACTTTCCTTTCTTTTTCTTAATTATTTTGGATTATAATTAGAGAATTTTTTTGTAAAGTCGCTGCTTTTGATAATTTCTGAAGGGGTCTTCTCTGTGGTCTAGTACAGTGTTGTCCACGGAAATATAATGGAAGCCACATTTGTAATTTAAAATTTCTAGTAGGCATGTTTTTAAAAAAGTAATAGTAAACATATAAAATCAGTATTAATAATATATTTTATTTATCCAAACATATAAAATATTATCCTTTCAGCATGAATTCAGTATAAAATTATTAATGAGATATTTTGCATTCTCTTTTTTCCATATTAAGTCTTCAAAATCTTATATATATTTTACCCTTATATCTTATGTGGACTAAATACAACTCAAGTGCTCAATAGCTATATGTAATTAGTGACTAGTATAATGGACACCATATGATCATTATTTGTAAATATCATAGATACATCTAAAAATGTATATTTTCTGTAAGGGTCTATGTATAGCTGTAATACTTCTTCATTAATTGCATAAATCAATTCTTTATTTAAAAAATCTACTGAATCTTCCCAATTTTTAAAAAAGATATCTTAAAATATCCCCTTCTGAGGGTGTATGGGTGGTTCAGTAGTAGAATGCTCACCTTCCATGCAGGAGACCCAGGTTTGATTCCTGGACCATGCACCTAAAAAAAAAAAAAGAAAAGAAAAGAAAAAGTAAAAACAATATCCCCTTCTAACTGAATTTTGGTCATGTTTTGGAGTTTTAATAATTTTTGCTATATGTGCTATATTGTTTGGTGCACATAGGTTTATAATTTTTGTATTTTCTCCATAAAATTTGCTTTTGTCATTAAATAATATCACTTACCATCTATCTTATCTAATGTCAATATTGCTAAACTTGCTATTTTTGTATTCCTTGAATCTCATACTTTTACATGTTTACTTGTGAAGACCACATTTTATTATTATTATTATTATTATTATTTTTAGTATAAACACATTTTTAAATAAACTCCAATCTCACAGTCTCTTTTAACATATGATTTGGTCTGTTCATGCAATGTATATGGTTAATTTTATTCTTTCCATTTAGTGTAAGCTCATTCTCCTTATTGTTTTCTTTTTCCTTGTTAATTTTGGAATTCTGCCTATCTGCAAATGGAAAGGTGCCATGTCTTTCATAGTGTTTCTTGCCTAGGGCTTCTAATCATGCACACATTTCTCTACTGTAGTATGAAAACAAAATGCCAAACATTTCTTCCACCAAGGTACTTCGTTTGCTTTTTTATTTTACTTTTAACTCATCTTTGAATTAAGTCGATTATATATTCCAGTATTTTTCCTGGAATATAATACATTGATAATTTGGGAAGACTTTATATACCTGAGACTGTCTGTTACTCCACTCTGAGTGCCAATTTGTTCGGGTACAGATATATTCACTTCCTTGTTATCAGCTGATGTATTCTAGTGTGCAGGAGAAATCGAAAGCTAGTCTCATTTGGTTCCGTCAGAAGTAGCATACTTTTTGCTCCTTATTCTTATAACCAAGGGACTGATCTTTTTGCATAAAATTTCCCCCAATACAGTGGATTAGTTTCCCAATGCTGCTGAAACAGATTACCACAAATTTAGTGGCTCAAACAACCCAAACTTATTATCTTACACATTTATTGCTGGAACACTGAGGTCTGAAATGTGTCTCACTGGGATAAAATCAAGGTACAGGACACTGTTTCTTCTAAAGGCCCTAGGGATAATCTGTTTCAGTGCCCTTTCCAGCTCCTAGAGGCTGTCCACTTTCATTGACTTCTGGCCTCCTTCCTCCTTCCTCCTTCCTCAAAGGCAGCAGTGCAGCCTCCTGAAATCTCTAACTCTTCTGCTTCCCTCTTTCATTTATAAGGATCCTTGTGATTACATTGGCCCCACCCAGGTAATCCAGGATATTCTATTTCAGGATCCTTCACTTAAGCATATCTGCAAAATCCCTTTTTTCATGTAAATAACATATTTACAGGTTCTGGGGATTAAGACATGAAGTTATTATTCTGCCTACTGTGCACAGTAAGCCTAAAGTTAAACCCAGATTTATTGAAAGCTTGAAGATTGTCCTCTGTTAAATCATTGAACTTTGGTTCTGATTTATGATTTGGGAACACTTTCATCCCTAGGTTTCTATTCTCCAGGCCTCATCACTATCATCTTTCTCCTCAGCTTTCTTATCTTCTCTATCCCCACCTTCCCTGCCTTCATTCTGGGAGAGCATATCTAAGTCACTGATTTTATTTTATGCATTACCAATTGTGGTCTTTATTGCTTTTAATATACACTTTTTAAAAATTCATTTTTGGCTTGTTTCAAGTTAATTATTCCCTCCCCCCAGATATGGCCATAATCATGTTCAACAAATAATTTTGTTTTCATAAATTCCCAAAGGCAAAGGATTTCTCTGAATTTTGTCAATTATAGATACCCTAAATAAGGACTCTCACTAGCTTTACATAAATTTTCTTATCCGCTGAGTGGAAAAAAGAAAAAATTAAAAACAAATAAGGAGCTTGTTAAACTGGGTTAGGTTGGGTGTACTACCAGTTGCAGAACAGGAGGAGGGCATTGTAGAAGATACTAAAGAGCTCAAAATTCAGCTGAATAAGATAAAAGTGGGGAATAGGCTATTGTGGTCATTAATGAGGCCACTAACAACTTCTCAGATGGTAATCTCACTAGAGGAGTGGTGAAAGAAGTTCTATTGAAAGGATTCAGAAAGAGTGGGAGGAGAGAAAATGAAATGAATGTGCATTTACTGAGAAAGTTGGATGAGAAAGTGGAATTAGATAGTTCATAGAGAGTCAGATGAATGATTTGCCACAGCAGGGAAGGTCTGTCTCCCTGTTTTGATACAGAAGAGTAGGACCAGAGGTGGAAAAAGACTGATTTATCCTTTAATGGTTGTCTTCATTTGCCAGGGCTGCTATGACAAATACTGCAAAATAGGTTAGCTTAAGCAACAAGCATTTGTCTCTAAGCCAGAAGTCCAAAATTAAGACATCAGCTAAGCAGGCTTCCTCTTGTGGTCAGCATGTACTGGTGATGGCAGTCCTCTGTCACGTGGTGGTCTCTCCTTCCTGGGCATACTGCTGCCTGACTGCATCCTCCCTTCCCCTCTATAAGGCATCCTACCTTCCCCTCTATAAGGCCTCTAGTCACATGGATCAAGACTCACCTGTTATCTGCAAAGGTCCTATTTACAAATGCCTGGCTCCCTTGACTTAAGCATCATGATTTAAAGGTTTTTACATGTTGTAGCCTTACATTTTATTGGTGAATACTTTAAGTTCTGTAGATATACCACGTTTTATGAAACTACTCATTATCTGATGGACATTTGTTTTTTTTCCATTTATGGCTCTTATGCATAATGCAGTTATGAATATTAGCATAGAGTTTTTGTGTGAACATGTATTTCTAATTCTCTTGGGCATGTATATAGGAATGTGTTTCAGTTTCCTAGGCTGCTCAAAGGAATTCCATGAAATAGCTTTGGCTTAAGTAATGGGAATTCATTTGCTTATAGTTAGAGTCTGGGAAACAGTCCAAATGAAGGCATCATAAAGAGATGTTTTCTTCTCAAAGATCAGCTGCCACAAGTCTTGGCACCTCTGCCATATGGCAAGGCACATGAACGTATCTGCTGGTCTCTCCCTTCCTTCCAGGTTCTGTTGATTGCATCTTCTTTCTCCCTTGCCTTTCTGTCTCTACCCATATTCATTCCATGTGTAAAGGACTCCAAGAATAAGATTAAGTTTCCACCCTGGTTCAGGTGAGTCACAACTTACCTGAAATCATCCTATCAGAAGGTCCTACTTACAATGGGTTCACATGCATTGGATTAGATTTAAAAACATGTTTTTCTGGGGTATATAAACTTCAATCCACTACAAAGGAAAATTGCTGAACTGTATGATAACTACATGTTTATTTTTTGAGGGACTTCTGGACTATTTTCCAAAGAGGCTATACCATTTTATTTTATTGTCGTGAAATACACATAACATATAATTTACCATTTTAACCATTTGTGAAGTGTACAATTCTATGGCATTGAGTGGCTTTCATAATATTGTGCTCCATCACCATGATCTGGTCCAGAACATTTTCATCACCCCAAATGCAAACTCCCTACCCGTTAGGCAGCACTCCCCATTCTCCCTCCCCCCAGCCCATGGCAATGGTCAATCTCTTTCTCTTACTATGGAATTGCCTATTCTGGGTATTTTATGTCAATGGAATCATACAATATGTGGCCTTTGTGTCTAGCTTCTTTCAACATTACGTTTTCATGGTTCATCCATGTCGTAGCATCTATCAGAACTTCCTTTTTATGGCTGAAGAATATTCCATTGTTTGGAGAGACCAAATATTGTTTTCCTTTTGTCAGTGGATGGACATCTGAAGTGTTTCCACCTTTTAGCTATTGTGAATACTTCTGCTATGAACATTCATGTATACTAGTTTGTGTTTGAAGACCTGTTTTCAATTCTTTTGGTTATATACCCAGAAATAAAATTTTTGGTGATGTGTAATTCAATGCTTAACTTACTGAAGAACTGTTAAACTGTTTCCTACAGTGGCTATAACAATTTACCCTCCCACCAGCAATGAATGAGAGTTCCAATTTATCCAGGTTCACATTAATATTTGTTGTTTTTCATTAAAAATTTTTTTTTGATATAGCTCTCCTGGTTGGTGTGAAGTAAATCTTATTGTGTTTTTGATTTGCATTTCCCTAATAACTAATGACATTGAGCATCTTTTCATGTACTCATTGGTCATTGGTATATCTTCTTTGGAGAAAGGTTAATTGCGTTTTTTTTGTGTGTGTTGAGTTGTAAGAGTTCTTTATATATCTGGATATTAAACCCTTATTAGATACATCATATATATTTTTCAACCATGTGTGGGTTTTCTTTTCACATTCTTGATGGTATCCTTTGAAGCATAAAAGCTTTAAATTTGATGAGTACAATTTGCGTCATTCTTTTTCTCTTGCTTCTGCTTTTGGTGTCATATCTAAAAAGACTTAGCCTAATCTAGGATCATAAAAATTTACACCCAGTTTTTCTTCTATGAGTTTTATACTTTTAGCTCTTGTATTTGATCACTGATCCATCATCCTCAGGCTCATGACACCTAGGCAGCATAGGCCCCAACCTTAAACTTTTCCCAGCCTTCCTAGTACAAACTTCTGTCTCATTGTTTCTGACTAAGTGAAATGCACATCTCTGAGCTAATGACTATGGCCAAGAGCATGAGATGTGCCAAGTGTTTGAAGCCTAGGTCACATGTTCTGTCTGTGCGCTGTGCTACACATAGAGAGTCTGGGAGATGGGTGGTTGCTGGAGGTGGTGGGGGGTGGGGTGGGGAGGAAATGACTTGTTCACCCTCAGAATTAATCTACAATTAAAGGTTTTTTCTCTTTAGATTTCAGATTTTTTCATTACCAGATATCTTATTAATACATTATCTTAAAGTTTTATCTGTGTGTTTTGCTATATTTCTTTTCAGAATATGATGGGCACAAATTCAGAATGTCTTCACAGCATTAAAGGATTATCTGAAAATCTTTAAAGCAATTATGTAGGGCTTATACCCTTTTTATATTTTAAGTCTCTGTCTTTTGTTCCCCTTTAGGTATTTTTATTGTTGTTGTGATACATGTAGGTACTTTTTTTTTTTTTTTAACCAAATGTGTAACGAAATAATTCTCCAAGACGTGAAAAGAATTTTATTAGGTATGTGTCTTTTTCCGTTAATGTTTCATGGAGTATGGAAGCCTTTCTATAGTAAACACTGCTCTTTATTCTTTGGTAATTGTATTATATCTTCTAAAATTTCCTATTTTAAAAAATTAATTTTTTTGGAGGTATTTCTTAAGGTTCTCCTGGAAAATGCAGGACATCAGGACAGAACCCATGGCCACCGACTCCCATTGCAGTGACGCTGTCGCTCCTGTACACTTGCTTCTCTTTAAGCCACAAATTCCTAGACAGTGGAAAAAAATTATTATAAGAATATAAAAAATGCTTCTGTCCTCATTTTCTACTGCACTTCCTTTTCTTGACGATCTGCCCAAACAGCTTATTCCCTCTCTCATACCAGCTCTGCCCTGCTCGCCTGTCCTGTGGTGTCAAGAAATTGGATTGAGGCAGTGAATGAGGAAGAGAAAAGCAGAGCATTGAGCATCCCTTTTGAAAGTGTTCAACATTCTCACGATGGTCAAATGCCTCATGGACAGAAAACAAAGGAGTCCCAGCATGCGTCATTCTGTGTATACAGCCAGCTTCCTTCCAGGTTTATGTTTGCACAAAGGAGCCTCTTGTGCATAGGTCTTTGTCCATTCATGCCAACGTCTTGTACGTGAATTAAATGTAAAGTGGTTAGGTTTGGATTAAGCAGGATTTTTCACTCTGCTTTACTGTGGAAAATGGCAACAGCTAACATTTGTGGAGTAGATCTATATGCAGGAACTGTTCCATGCACTATGCTTTAATTATCTCAGAAATACCGGGTGGTGCCATGTTCCAGCTGTAGTCTTCTCATCAACCTCTTTTGCAGATGATTATTGCTACAGCCTTAAAATCAGTAAACCCATTTAGTCCTCAACCCAATACCTAATACTTCCTGTACCCAGCACCTTACTAGTTGAATAAATGATGACATTCAAAAGGATAGGCCCGGGCGAGCCAGGGTGGCTCAGCAGGCAGAGTTCACACCATGCCAGATCCCAGGTTTGATTCCCAGTGCCTGCCCATGTGAGAAAAAAAAAAAAGGATAGGCCCCAGTTCCCAGTTTGGATGATGCAAAAAGAACATCAGGATCTTCTTCTGATGACCCAGTATATCAGTCTCCCATGGCTGCCTGTATCAAAGTACCATAAACTTAGTGATGTAAAAAACAGATTTATTATCTTACATTTGTAGAG
>PVIY010049660.1:0-16608 GCA_004026745.1 Myrmecophaga tridactyla
GGGGAGTTCAATCCATTAACATTTAGTGTTATTACTGTTTGGGTAGTACTTTCCTCTACCATTTTGCCTTTTGTATTTTGTATGTCATATCTAATTTTCTTTCTTTCTACACTCTTCTCCACACCTCTCTCTTCTGTCTTTTTGTATCTGTCTCTAGTGCTCCCTTTAGTATTTCTTGCAGAGCTGGTCTCTTGGTCACAAATTCTTTCAGTGACTTTTTGTCTGAAAATGTTTTAATTTCTCCCTCATTTTTGAAGGACAATTTTGCTGGGTATAGAATTCTTGGTTGGCAGTTTTTCTCTTTTAGTAATTTAAATATATCATCCCACTGTCTTCTTGCCTCCATGGTTTCTGCTGAGAAATCTACACATAGTCTTATTGGGTTTTCCTTGTATGTGATGGATTGCTTTTCTCTTGCTCCTTTCAAGATCCTCTCTTTCTCTTTGACCTCTGACATTCTGACTAGTAAATGTCTTGGAGAACATCTATTTGGATCTATTCTCTTTAGGGTACGCTGCACTTCTTGGATCTGTAATTTTAGGTCTTTCATAAGAGTTGGGAAATTTTCAGTGATAATTTCTTCCATTAGTTTTTCTCCTCCTTTTCCCTTCTCTTCTCCTTCTGGGACCCCCACAACACGTATATTTGTGCACTTCATATTATCATTCAGTTCCCTGAGTCCCTGCTCATATTTTACCATTTTTTTCCCTATAGTTTCTGTATCTTGTCAATTTCAGATGTTCCGTCCTCCAGTTCACTACTCCTAACCTCTGTCTAGGGTGTCATTTCCATTTGGAGGAAAATCCTGCATCCGTTTATTCAGATAATGTAACCAGATATGTATTTGTGTGTTCTGCGGAGCCTGTCTTTGTCTCTTTTGACAGCACTCCAAACTGTGCTTGTGTTGAGAGCCATTGGTGCCATGGCATGATGTTCATTTGGCAAACCTTTGTTGAGCACTCACTCTATGCCACATGCCGTGCTGGGTGCTGCGGCTACGGCTGGAAACTGACTCCATGTGGCAGCTCTCATGAAGAGCAGGAAAACACATAAGCCCTTAAAAACAGGAAGTGTGAAGAGGTAGAGAAAAGGACTTTGACGAACAATAAAGCAGGGTAAGAGGAGAGAAGGGGCCCCATGTGCTGGGCAGTGGACAGCTTTGAAGAGGTTATATTTAGGAAGAAAAAAGTGATGAAGCCATGAGTGACTGTGTCTACTGTAGATGGGGTATGAAATTTGCCATCAGGAGACCTGGGTTCGAGTCCTGCCTACGCATTCACTGAGCACAGGCTTCATGAATCAGTCCATGGACACTCACTGACTGTCTTACCTATAAAATGGGAATGTTTATAATGCCAGCTCCTCCTCCCTCACCAGATTTTGGGAGGAGCTGATGAAGTAATTTATTTAAGTCTCGTTCACAAAAGAACATTCAAAAGTGTTTATGTGATTGCTGAAAATAGCCAAGGTTTCTAAGTGATTTCTTGACTAGAGAACTTTGATGGACAGGAGGCATTCTCATCCGAAGTTTAAAAATATTTAATGATTTCATAACATGGAAAGTATTCCAATGCATAAAATTAACACAAATTTTTTGCAAACCTTTTTTAGTAATATGTATACATATACATGTAAAAGGATCAGCATGGCATAATTTAAGGTAGATATCACTGGTTAAATTCTGAGATTTTCATTTCTTTCCATTTTGCCCTCTGTACTTTCTTTCTACAATAATCATGGAATGCTTTAAAATAAAACCAATTATCTTATTTTTAAATTAAATTAATAAAGAAAAAAGGGATATTGATAGGGGTAGGTGCAAAATTTCCATTTTCAACCTGCCTATAAGTTCTCCTTGTGATGTTTTGCTAAACATTGTTGTAGGGAGATTTTAAGCAAATCTGTAGAAAATTCCCAACCCCACAAAAAGCATTAGCATCCAATGTTAAAAAATATTAAATTTAGTTTTCCTTTTGTGACCTATTTCATCCCAGAATGGAAATTTACAAAAATAATGAAATGTTTTCAATGTAAATATATGTCTATATATTGACTTTCATAAAAACATTTTCTTTTAAGATTTGTTTTAAAATGGGAAGTTTCTTGGAATGGCTCTGCTTCTGTATTGATGCACATAGGGGTGACTTCCATTCATTTGTATCATTATCCATAGTACATTTGAACCACACAATGCATTTGAAAAAGACCCTCAATATTCCTGTTTCCACATCTCTCTGATTTTGCTTTAAGAGACATTTCAAAGGTACCACACTCGTGCAAGGTGTTAATAATAAGTGGGGGTAGAGAGAGTGAATAAATGGAAACTGTATTTTCTTCATGATTTTTTGGTAAACTTACAATTTCTGTAATAAAAATTTAGATTTAAAATACTACCATACTCTAAAAAAATAAAAACAGGCATTTTTAGTCATTACTACCTTGCTGTCATAAGGCTGTGCAACTTGGATTTCTCTTCTTACTTTCTCTGTCTGAATTCCCTGGGGGACTTGAAATGCACTTGACTTTATTTATTCATTTATTTATTTATTTATTTTAAGAATACGATGACTGAACTAAATCCTGGTTAAGGATTCATACATTTCAGATAAATTTCCTACCATTGTAGCCATTTTCCCAGACATCATGGTAGTTACCAGAGCCTCGGATAACCTTCCTATTTTTCTTTCCTCCCCACTCGTCTGCATCTATACCTAGAGAAACAAATAGGTTAGGGTTGCTTTTGTAAGCAAGTGGCATCGTATTATAAGTATTATTCCACATCTTTCTTCTCCTCAAGATTATGTCTTGAAGATCTATATCGGGACACACAGATCTCCATCATGTTTAAATATTCTTCTGTTCTAAAGGTTAAGTCCTTAGTACCCATTGGGTATCTTGGCTTCACATGGAATTTAACCATTTCTCTACTGGGAGTGGTGATTAAAACAGGCGATTTCATACCAGTTCGGGGTATGTCAGATACCTGCTCGGTGCCAGGCATTGCGATCCCGAGAGGAATGTGGCATTATCCATGCCCTCCTGGGAATACAGGACAGTTCTTAAAAAGAGGAAGTAGTCCACCCAAAGACTGTTATCTAATACATTAAATATTAGAGAAATAAATTATTCCACTTAAGAACAAAATAATTTCAACTCTAGCTTCAAAGATCCAGATGCTGAGAGGAACCTCCAAAAGTCATCTGGATCTGTCGTCTACTTTCAGATGTTAATTTAGGTTGGAAAATTGAATCTCGGGAAAGGTAAACACCCAATTACCACTGTCTACACACCCGGAAGGATTCGAATATGTTGCCAGGGAATTTGTTCTTCTGTTGCTACAATGTCTGCCTCATACAAGAGAACTTCTGGAAGAATGTAAGGCCAAACACAGAATGTCAGCTCACAGACTTGGAAGGAACTTTAGAATCTACCCTTGAACTTATACATAAATTCTCTCTAGCTATGTTCTCCTCAGTTTTTCCAGGGACCACTAATTCCACTCTGCCTGTGTTTAATGCCTGGAGCACTCATATTTTCAATAAAAGGTTTGGTCAGTTTCACAACCCGTGACAGGAAGATGAACAGTGAGTTTGTGGAAATAAATACCTGTCCAGAGCTAGAAGCTACCATCCTGGCTGAGACCGAGGGAGAGCAAATGTTGGCCCAGCACTGGGCCTGTCTCACCAGTGATGCAGCTAACACTACCACAGTCTTGGGGGGCTTGAGTGGCAGCTCTCACCGATTCCTTCCTTGAGCTGACTTTCTTACTTTTTTTCAGGTGTTCATATACCTTAGAACATGTGGACTTGTGTTCCTATGAAGAATTGCCAAAAAGGATCAAACTCTGGGGGTGTGTTGGATGTTTTTCTGAAGTGGTTTGGTAGGAATAGGAGATAGGATGCATGTCGTGCTCCAGGTGAGGCAGAAAATTAATAGAACTAAACTAAACTAAAGGCAGCCTGTAGGAAGTGGACAGCCTGCCACGTTAGGGCTCTAATGTCCCAGATCCCAGCAGACAGACAGGTGACTGTACCACAGGAAACCAACCAGGAGGAGCTTTCAAGAATCCTTGTCCCGGGTCCTAACATCCACCAAGCTTCAGGGAAGGTATGTCGGAACGTAAATCCCTTTTCCCTCTGTAAGAAGAGTTTTCTCCTGAGAAAATGAAGACATTTTTTTTGGTAACAGCTTGAACTACCAAAGATACAAAGAAAAAGTACTTGATAATGAAACTGATTCAAAATGCCTAGAGAGCACAAGGTTAAGAATGGCTTCTATTTTTTATTAAGCTTATTTTAGATTCTGAAAGATGAATTTTGAAAAACCCAAATACCTCAGGAATTGATTATTCACATCACACAAAAAAGATCTCCTACTGATGCCTTTTATTTGTATTTAATTTTTAAAACTCTGCACACCATTTATTGTTCTTATGAATCAGGTTATACTTAAAATTCTTGGGTCATAAAATATTATATCCTTGTGTTCATGTAGCTGACTATGTCACAGGAATACAGCAGCACATCTTAACAGTGTCTGCTAATTTAAGATATTTTACTAAAACACATGTCACCTAAGAAAACAGGGTAGACTATCTCTGACTAAGAACATTGTCTGTTTATTCATTTTTGTTTCATTTTAATTTAGACTTTTTTTGTAAATACATAATACTCTAAGTCAATGCAATACAATTTGTATCAGAATTGAGTCATTCTCCTTGTATGCTGAAGACTTCGGAAGTACCAATACAAACCATGCTTGGCGCTTCCCGAGGCTATCTTGTTTATTGTGGCCCTTATTTCTAGGTGCAGAAATTATTTAGATCTACATCCAGTTCTGGACTCTTTTTTTTCTCCAAACACTCTCCCTTCCCTTTTCCTCTCTCCTTCCCATAATAACCTCTAATCTGCTTTCTATCTGTGAATTTGCCATTTTTAATCACCTTTTATAAGTGATATCATCCAATTTTTACCCTTAAATGTTTTGCTTGTTTCACTGAGAATAATATTTCAAGGTTCTTCAATATTGCAACATATCTCATAATCTCATTTCTTCTTATAGCCAAATAATTTACCACTGTGTGTTATACACCACATTTTGTTTATTCATTCATTTATTGATGGTATTTGGGCTGTCCCAACCTTTTGTTTATTGTGAATAATGCTGCATAAAACATGGTTTGTTTGTTTATTACCCTGTTTTCACTCTCTTTAAGTATATACCTAGAAATGGGATTGCCAGGTCAAATGGCAATTCTAGATTTAACTTTTTGCCTTGCAAATGCACTAGAATTCCAAATTCTCCACATACTTTCCAACATTTGTTTTTTTCCATTTTTGAAATAATAGCCATCCTTGTTGATATGAAGACATACCTCATTGTGGTTTTAATTTGCATTTCCCTATTGGCTAATGGTGTTGAGCATCTTTTCATCTGTTTATTGGTCATTGGTATATTTTCTTTGGAGAAATGTCTATTAAAGTCCTTTCCCCATTTTTTTAAAGTGGGTTCTTTGTATTTTGTTGTTGAGTTGTAGGATTTATTTATATATTCTGGATATTAAACCCTTATCCAATACGTGATTTGAAATTATTTTCTCCCATTTTGTAGGTTGTTTTTTCATTATCTTGTTAATTTCCTTTGGCATAAAAAGTTTCTAATTTTCATGAAATCCAAGTTTTCTATTGTTTCTTTTGTTACTCATGCTTTTGGTATCGTATCTAATAATCCATTGCCAAGTCCCAGCTCTTGAAAATTTGCCCCTGAGTATCTTCTATGATTTTTTTTATAGTTTTAACTCTTATTGATTGATTTTGAGTTGATTTTTATATGTGGTGTGAGGTAGGGTTCTAACTTCATTCTTCTGCATATGGATTCCCAGTTTTCCCAACACCATTTGTTAAACAGACTATTTTTCTCCACTGCATGTACTTAACACTGTTATAAAAAAATAATTTGGCCATAGATGTGTAAGTCTATTTCTGAAATTTTAATTGTTACACAAATCCATTTGTCTAAATTAATGCCAGTGCCACACTGCTTAGATTACTGTTGCTTGTTATACAATTTGAAGCTGGAAAATATGATGTTAACTTCTCCAATCCATGATATTGGGACTTATTGGCATTTATTTAAGTCATCTTTAATTTCCTTACAAGGTGTTTTCTACTTTTCAGTATGCAAGGTTTTTTGTAATCTTGGTTAAATTTATTCCTGGATATTTTTATTTTAGACCTGATTGTAAATGGAATGTTTTCTTAATTTCTTCTTTGGAGTGCTCATTGCTAGTATATAGGATCACAACTGTTTTTGTATGTTGCTCTTATACCCTGCCATTTTGTTGAATTCATTTATTAGCTCTAACAATTTTTATGAATTTCTTTGGACTTTCTTTATATAAGATCATGTTATCTGCAATAGAGATAGTTTGCTTCTTTCTTTCCCACTCAGATACCTTTTATTTCTTTTTCTTGCCTAATTTGTCTGGCATGAACTTCTAGTACAATACTGAAAAGCAGAAGTATAAGCAGGCATCCTTGTCTCATTCCTGACCTCAGGGGGAAAGCTTTAAGTCTTTCACCATTGAGAATGATTGTAGGTGTGGGTTTTTCATAAATGGCCTTTATCATGTTCAAAAACTTCCCTTCTATTCCTACTTTTCTGAGTGTTTTTTTATTAAGAAAGGTGCTGGATTTTGTCAATGCCTTTTCCACATCTATTGAGATAATCATGTGTTTTATTTCTTCACCCTATTTATATAGTTTATTACATTAATTGATTTTCATATGTTGAACCACCCTTGCACTTGGTCATGGTGTGTAATCTTTTAAATATGCCATTGGATTCTGCTTTGCTAGTATTTTGTTAAGGATTTTTGCACCTATGTTTTTAAGGGAAATTGATCTCTATTATTATTTTCTTGTGATATCTTTACCAGGCTTTGCTATCAGAGTAATGCTGGTCTCATAGAATGAATTAGGAAGCGTCTTCTCCTCTTGAATACCTTGGAAGAATTTGAGAAGGATTGGTATCAATTCTCCTTTAAGTATTTGGTAGAATTCACCAATGGAGCCACTCATCTTTTCTGTGGTGAAAGGCTTTTTTTATTATTCATTCACTCTCAGTGTTTATTATAGTTTTGTTGATATTTTCTATTTCTTCTTGAGTCAATTTGAGCAATTGATGTATTCTAGGAATTTTTCCATTTGTTCTAGATTATCTAGTTTATTCATATATAATTGCTCATAACATTCTCTTATAATCCCTTTTATTTCTATAAGGTCAGTAGTGATATCACCACTTTCCTTTCTGATTTCAATTATTGGCATCTTTTCTTTTTTCTTTGTAAGTCTAGCTAAATTTTTGTCTATCTTATTGATTTTTTTCGAAGAACCAATTTTTGTTTTATTTTCTCAGCTGTTTTTCTATTCTCTATTTCATTTATCTGCTCTCATCTTAAGTATTTCTTTCTTAAGTATTTGCTAATTTGGGGATTATTTTGCTTTGTTTTCTGTTCTTGAGAAATAAAATTACATTATTAATTTGAGATCTTTCTTATTTTCAAATATAAATATTCATAGCTATAAATTTCCCTCTGAGCACTGCCTTCACTATAACCCATAAGTTTTTATCTGTTGTCTCTTTGTTTTTATTTGTCTAGTAGTTTCTCATTTCCCTTATAATTTCTTATTTACCCAATTTTTGTTTCAGTGTGCTGTTAGTTTCCACATATTTGTAAATTTTCTAGTTTTCCTTCTGTTATTGATATCTATCATCATCCTATTGTGGCCAGAAAGATTTTTATGATTTCAATACTTTTAAATTTATTGAGACTTCTCCTGGGCCCTAAGATATGTTCTCTATCCTAGAGAATGATCTCTGTTCACTTAAAAACACTGGTTATTCTACCATTATTGGATAAGGAGTCTATATATACTGGTTAGATCTAGTTTATGTTGTTGTTCAGATCCTCTGCTTAGATGTTCTATCCAGTGGTGTGTTGAAATCTCCAACAATTATTGGAGAGTTTTCTATCTCGCCATTTCTGTCAATGTTTGTTTCATATATTTTGGCACTCTGCTGTTAGGTACATGTGTGTTTATCATTGTTTAATGTTCTTATTGAACTGTTCCTTTTATCAATATACAACATCCTTCTTAGTGTCTTACAATAGTTTTTGACTTAAAGTCTATTTTGTCTGATATCAATGTAGCCACACCCACTCGTTATCCATTCTGCCAGTCTTTGCCTTTTGATTGGAGAGTTTAATCCATTTATATGTAGCAAAATTATTGATAATGCAAGACATACTTCTTCCATTTTGCTAATTTTTTTTTAAGTCATAAATTTTTGTTCCTCTTTTCCTCCATTATTGTCTCCCTTTCTGCTTAGGTGATCTTTTATAATGAGACATTTTGGATCATTTATCCTTTCTTTGGGTGTAGATTTCATAGATATTTTCTTTATGGTTACAATGAGAACTGATTTTGACATACTACATCCATTACGCTTTACCTTACATTGATTCCAACTTGGCTTCAATGGCCTACCCATGCCCAGTACCTGTATCCCTCCATCGCTCCTTTTTATATTGTTCATATGACAAATTACATCATTATGCATTGTGTTCTTGATAACAAAGAGTTACACTTGTTTTTTAAACGTTTTCATTTTCATCCTTATGAGAAGTAAATGATAGCATCACAAATGAATGATTAAATAATACTTTCATATATATATTTACCCATATTGTTCCTTATTCCAAAGATTTTTTTTCATTCACCATTGAGGTAGTGTCCAGTATGCCTTTCTTTCAACACAAAGGACTCATTTCAGCATTTCCTATAAGGCCTGTGTGGTGGTTGAAGCTGTATGTACCCCAGAGAAACATGGTTTTAAACTTAATCCATTCCTGTGAGTGTGGATCCACTGTGTGTAGGACCTTCAGATGAGGCTACTTCAGTTAAGGTGTGACTCATCTCATTCAAAACAGGTCTAATCCTATTACTGGAGTCTTCCATAAGAGAATGAAATTTAGACAAAGAGAGAGAAAGTCATGGAAGCAAGAAGTGGAAATCAAAGAAACTGAGAAGGGAAGGGAGAGAGTAGCAGATTCTGCTAGGTGCCTGGGCATGTAGCAGAGGATCCAAGGATTACAGACAGCCAGTCTTTGGAAAGAAAGTGTTGTCTTCATGGTGCCTTGATTTGGATATTTCCATACCCTCAAATCTGTAAGCTAATAAATTCCCATTGTCTAAGCCAACCTATTTTGTGGTATTATTTCATCAGCATGGAAAACTAAAAGAGCTAGTCTAGTGGCAATTAACTCCCTCAGTTTTTGTTTGGAAATGTCTTAATGTCTCCCTTATTTTTGAAGGACAAATGCGCTGGTTTGAATCTGTTATGTACCCCAGAAAAGGCTGTCCTTTTAACCCAATCTTGTGGAGGCAGACCTGTTGTTGAGTGGGACCATTAGATTAGGTTGTTTCTATGGAGATGTGACTCCACCAATTCAAGGTGGGTCTTAATCATCTTTGCTGGAGACCTTTATGAAAGAATACAAGACAGAAACATTTTTTTTTAATTTGCATATGGGCAGGAGGCACCAGGGATTGAACTCCAGACCTCCAGCGCGGCAGGTCAGAGCTCTGCCTGCTGAGCCACGGCAGCCGCCCAAAGCTTTTTTTATTTTTTTTTTTAATTTGCATATGGGCAGGAGGCACCAGGGATCGAACTCCAGACCTCCAACATGGCAGGTCGGAGTTCTGCCTGCTGAGCCACGGCAGCCGCCTGACAGAAACATTTTTGAGAGAGTTCAGAGACAGAAATAACCTGGCAGGAACAAACAAGGACAGACAGAAGCCCAGAAACATTTTGGAAAGAAGGGCCAGCAGACATCTCCATGTGCCTTCTCATGTGACAGAGGAATCCTGAATGCCATTGGCCTTTCTTCAGAGTCAAGGCATCTTTCTATGCATGCCTTAATCTGGACATTTTCATGGCCTGAGAACTGTAAATCTCTGACTTAATTAATCCCCTTTGTAAAAGTCAATCCATTTCTAGTATTTTGCATTCTTGCAACTTTAGCAAACCAAAACAACAACTCTACTGGATATGTTATTCTCAGGTAACATTTTTTTCCCAACAATGTAAATATGTCCTCCCACTGCCTTCTGGCTATCATTGTTTCTATTGAGATATCATATGTTAATCTTATTAAGAATCCCTTATATGTGACATGTCATTTATCTCTTGCTGCTTTTGAAAGATTCTGCCTTTGCCCATGGCACTGGACTGTTTGATCATAATGTGTCTTAGTGTATGTCTGTTTGGGTTTATCCTATATGGTGTTCATTGAGCATCTTGAATTGCATATTCATATCTTTCATTAAATTTGGTAAGTTTTTCACCATTATTTCATCAAACATTTTTTTCTTCCTCTTTATCTGTCTATTCTCCATCTGGGACTCTTATGATACATATGTTGGTATGTCTGATGTTGTTCTACAGGTTGCTCTGGCTCTGCTTATGGTTTTCATTCCTTTTTGGCCTCTCTGCAACTCAACCTGGATGATTGAAATTGTTTTGTCTTTGAGTTCACTGATCCTTTCTTCTGCCTCTTCCAGTCTACTCTTGAACCCATATATTGGATTCTTCACTTCAGTTATTTTGCTTTTGAGTTTCAGAGTTTCCATTTGGTTCTTTTTTATAATTTCTGTGTCATTATTGAAACTCTCATTTTGTTTGTGAATTGTTTTACTGATCTCCTTTAGTTCTTTGTCCATATTTTCCTTTAGTTCATTGATCTTATTTATGAAAGTTGTTCTAAGATCTTTGATTAGTAATTCTAGAGACTACACCTCCCCCAGAATATTTTCTGTCAAATTCTTTATTTCTTTTGACAGGGATACACTTTCCTGTCCCTCAAATGTTTTTTTTTTTTTTTTATTGAGAACCGTACACCAAAGTGTTATGTTGTGGTCACTCTGAAAATGTAGTTCCCCACTCTTCAGTCTCCAAACTAAGAACAAGAAGAAAAGAAAGAATGGGGGTGAGGTGGGTAGTAGATAATGAAAAGAAAAAATACTAACCACCAGAAAGAACACCCAAGAAAAAAAGGAAAAATATAATGAAGTGTACTGCCTCTCCAAATCTCTTGTTATATGCAGGAAAGAAGCCAGAAGCTGCTGCTTTTGAGGCTGAAACCTAGGCCAGCCCCTCTGCTCATCCTTCAGAGATTGGCTAGATCCAAAAATATAAAACAGAGAATGAAAAAAATAACCAAGCAAACAAAAAAAGGAATAAGCGAAAGAGGCACACTGTTTCTTTACATCCCTGTAGATGCTGGTATAGGCCAGAAGATGCTCCTTCTGAGCGAAATCAAGGCTAGCATCTGCACTGGGCCCTTAGGGATCCAACCAGACTAGGCAACACAAGAAAGAGAGAAGAAACCCAACCAATGAAAAAGTTTACAGGGTCTGTAAGTCCTCATCGATGCTGGTGTGAAGTGGGAAGCTGCTGCAGAAGAAGTGCTGAAACCAAGGCCTCAGCCTATACTGTACCTTCAGGGCTCTGCCAGACCAGGAAATACCAACACACAGAAGAGGTAAAAAAGAAAAAAAACAACACTAACTATTTTACACCCAGGTGGATTCTGGGTGGGAGGCTGGAAGTGCTGCTTCCCAGAGGGCCAAAACTGGGGCCCTTTCCACACTGGCCCTTCACATAGCACTCAGATTGACCTTGACTCTCAGCCCCAAATTTCAGAGGAGGAGGCTTCTTCTGCTAGCCCCCGGCCCCAGCCAGCCACTCTTGGAATCTGGGCCACTGTGCCACAACTCCAATCATTGGTGCTGCCACAGGGCTGAACGGTGGGGACTCGTCACTTTGCTTTCACTTTAAAAAGCTGAACTCTCTGCAGTCTCTTGCTACCTCTGACACTCCTGTAATTGTTCTAAATACTCATTCTGCTTCCTGGGGTTGCCACTTTGTTAATCCCAACCTTTTTAAACAGTTCTTTCATTTTTCTAGTAAAAGAACAATTTATAAAGCTTCTATTTTGTGCCTATGCTCTTCCCAGCCTGCTTCTAATACGTTATATATTTTATTAAAATCGAATACTCTGATTTGCTAACAATAGTATTTTTAATTTTAATTTATGAGCAGAGGCTATTTTTAAATTTTTTTAATTATTTATATGCAAAGACAGTATCACCGAAATCTTACTCAAGGGAAAATTGATCCTCTTAGAAAATGTTTACCAAAATACTATTCTGATAAATTTATTGGGAAATATGTCTATTCTTACTGGCATCGACCAGAAACATCAAAGATATACAAAAATGTCAGTTTGATTATTTAGCACCTCTTGCCTTCTACATAAATTCACTATGAATTGGTTATTTATAAAATATATTCTTGGAACAATTTAGAGTTTAAAATTTGAAGAAATTCAGAGTATAATCTGTGTCACTTTTGGAAGTGGGGATGTGAGAGTTAAATGAAGTTACTCCCCAAATTCATAATGCGTCTTCTTTGATTTTGACTCAGATTACCTCCTCACGTTCCTCGTAGTATAATCCATAGTTGGGGACACATTTGCTCGCATCGGTCATCCACTTCATAAGTCTACAAACTGTCCACACTCCTACAATGTCTTGGTTTTCCAAACTTGAGTATTGACCTTTTGGAAAATCACATATTTTGGAAAATGCCTGGGGGGTCCTTTCGGACAGAGGTGGGTTCAAGATCACATGTGTTAAAGAACTGCCTGTGCCAGGCTGCCCTTGAGGAAGAGAGGCTAGTGGAGGACTTTGAAGAGAATAAAGAGTCTGGAAAATGCTTTGGAAAATGGCAGAGGTTCACAAAGATTTTAGTTTTAATGTTTTGTCTAAGGAAGGCCAAATATACAGGATGTGATCTGATATTTAGATTTAATTATATTGATGATTTTCAGATTTTGGAGTAAATGTCCATTGCCAGTGGGAGCTGATTCTACACAGGAGTGGTACCATTTAGAAGAGATGAACAGTGGAAACAATTTGTTGAACTTTCCCATTTGGATTTCAATGGAAATGCAGTGACAAGCATTGCTAGACTGCCTCTCATCCACAGGATAAAAGGCAGACCAACATGGGCTTCCATGCTTTATCTACCGCTGATCAGCTGTGTGACCATGGCAAGTGACCTAACCTCTCTGGTCTGCCAAATTCTCAACTACAAAATGATTTTAATATTAAGAATAATAAACAAATCCCTAAAGGGTTTAATGCATGCCAGACATTGTTCTAGAAAGATGTAGCTCACAGAAATGCATATCTCACAGAAACTTTTATTAAATTTTTTATGAGGAAAGTTGGTTTACAGAAAAAAATCATGCAGAAAGCAGAGCCCCCATATACCCATCACACAAACAGCTTTCCTTATTATTAGCAATTTGCATTTGTATGGTACATCTGTTATAATTGATGAAACAATATTATTATAATTATACTATAAACTATAGCCCATAGTTTACATTAGGATTCACAGTTTACTCTGTAAAGTCCTATGGTTGTTTAAAAATGTTTATTCTAGTAACATATATACAACCTAAAATTTCCCTTTTAACCACATTCAAATATATAATTGAGTGGCATTAATTACATTTATAGTGTTCTGCTACCATCACAACCATCTATTGCTAAAACTGTTCTGTCATCCCAAACACAAACTCTGCACCAATTGAGCATTCAGTTCCCATTCTCTATCCCTGCCTGGCCCCTGGTAAAAGGTATTCTGGTTTCTGAGTTTATGAACTTGCTTATTCTAATTATTTCATATCAATGAAGCCATACATCTTTCTCCTTTTGTTCCTGGCACATGGGCAGTGTGTGTGTGTGTGTGTGTGTTGTCTGTCTCTGGGTACATGTTGTATGTCTGTGTGTGTGGTATATGTGTATGAGTGTGTGTGTGTTAGTGGCTGAGATGGTTCCAGGGTCTACGGAAGGCATATGATAGGAAATGGGATTGAAGTAAGTATTGAGAACCCCAGGATCTTCTTTCTTGTTTTCAAAATAGTAGGAGTAAAGCATTCCTTTCCTTTTTTAATTACTTTAGCTCATGAACTGTGTTTTGTGCAAACCCCACTCATTGGAGACAGAGCAATTTGGTTTTACAGAGATGTAACACCTACTATTTGCCAGGAGCTGTGCTAAGACCATTTATCCAATGGTGGTTGTCGATTCCCATCTGTTCTTGGCTATGCCCCTGTAGATGAGGAGATGCCAAGGCTGGCCTGGTCGCAGGAGGCCCACAGTCAGCGGCCAGCAGGACTCGCTGGGGCAGGAGGGGAGTCAGGTGGAAGAGAGCTCAGAAGCTGAAAGAGTTTTCCATGAAATCCCGGCTTCTTCTTCCACTACCCTACAAGATCAGAGTGGGTTTACATCCTGTTTATAGTTCCTTCAGGTACACAGCCAAGACAGGGAGGCTGCTTTTGTCAGCACTAAGTGATAGTCCTTTCCAAAAGGAAGTGTCACTTAGAATTGAAGCAAACTGGCACCATGTGAATAGATGGGCTTGTTAAGGATGACATTAGATGGGGAAGGATAGAACACTGTTAGGAAGAGAAAGACAAAAGCAAAGAGAGACAGCAGCCAGCCTGACTGGGCCACCTGGTCTAGCAAGACCAGGACAGACGGTTTACAGAAGAGTAAACTTCAGCTGACCTCACACAGACCATGAAGGTTCGGTTCATTCTCTCTATAAGCATCAATTTTGCTGCAGGTTTTAAATCAGAGACTAGCAATTCCCAAAATGTCTCAGTGGAAGACTAGTTCCTTGAGTGTTCCTCGGTTGCGTGGGTGGGCGGTTGGAATGGTGAGGGCAATTTCCTGACCCAGTCTGGTTAGCAAGTTGTATTCTGCTGGGTTCTTTGCCATAGGATTCTCTGAGCCTTTAATGCAGTGCTCAGGAGGGGGTCTTGAGTGTGCAGCATTTCCCAATCTTGACCACAACGGCCTCTCTAACATGCGGTAACAACTATTGACGTCACACAGTACAAACTGTAAACACTACTGTACAGCAGTTTCCCAAACTTCCCTGGCATTACACATCACATGAGGGCTTTTCTAAAGCACTATTCCTGGGCCTAGTCTAGACCTACTGATGTAGAAATGTTGGGAATCTGGATTTCGGACAAACACCACTGGCGATTTTAATCAGGAAAATTTGGGCAAGTGTGGATATGTTTTCAGCAATACAGCCATTCTCTACCCCATGCAGGAGAATAAGCAGGTCTCTTTCAGGACTGGGGCACCTTGGGGTAACTCAAGCAGGAGAAGAAAGCTGAGCACCTCCTTCCCTGCAGCAGACATGTGCAGTACATAAGGACTTGCGATTCTAACTTGGCAGCATCAGACTCAGCGTCTTCAGGCCCTTTGCTGATGCAGGGAGAATAAAGCCATGCTACAGACACAGCAGTTCCCAGATAGAAGCCTCCAGGCGATCTGCTTTGCCCTTCCTCACCTCCCCTTCTCACATTCCTCTCTGGGCCACCCACCCACCGCCTCTGGGCTCCCTATCCTGTGAACTCTTAAAATAGACATCCTAAGTGTGATACCTCAGATCCCTCAGGTGAGTTTACTTCCAGCGCTCTATAAGCAAGTCTCCCAGAAGAACTTGTCAGCATCCTGGCAGGGGGGGGAGGATCAAAGGTAAACCTCCCACCCGGAGTGGATGGGGACGTCCTGTGTAGGCTCAGGGCATCTCTTCAACTGATGTCGGGTGTGGCTAACGTGACATCCTCTGTTTACCTAGAACAGCACAATCTTAACTCAGGGGTTTTATTACAGGTTTGTACTGGAAGCCTGTATGTTTTCTTAGAGCATTTTAAAATTAAGGCTTTTTGTGTGGTTTTATTACATTTCTATTGCTACATAACAGTATTGTCGTAAATTTAGGGGTATGAAACAGCACACATTTATTATCTCACAATTTCTGTGACTAAGAAGTCTGGGCACAGCTTAGCTACATCCTCTGTTAAGGTTTCACAAAGCAGCAAATAAAGTGGGACTGTGGTCTCATCCGAGACTTGCTTGGGGAAGGAAACCCTACCACCCTCACTCAGTTTGTTGGCAGAATTCCAACAAAGGCTGTAAGATTGAGGATTTAAGTTCCTTGAGGGCTCTTGACCAGAGGCTCCCCTTGGCTACTTGCTTTTGGAGTCCCCTAAAATGATCACCTGCTTCTTCAAAGCCAGCAAGGGAGACAAAGACTTCAGGAAGATAACAAAATTGGGTACTACAATATTATATAACATAATCTTGTACATGGAATCACATATCTCATCATCTTTGTCATATTCTATTGGTTAAAAGCAAGTCACAATGATTTGATCAGTGACTGGAAAAATATTTGCAAGCCCCCTTCAGGGAATGGTGAGAACGGGGAGAAATTCAACTTCCCCAAGTTGAATTCTTAATATTCTCACAAGCAGTGTGGACAACCAAAGCTATAGGCTGAGCCCCCAGTCTTGGGGTTTGTTCATATGAAACTTAACCCCACAAAGGATAGGTCAAGTCTACTTAAAATTTAGGCCTAAGAGTCACCCCCAGGAGGGCCTCTTTTGTT
>PVIY010049661.1:0-16605 GCA_004026745.1 Myrmecophaga tridactyla
CATTTTTCTGAAGAGCAAATACAAATGGCTCAAAAGCACATGAAGAGATGCTCATTTTCACTGGTTATAAGGGAAATGCAGATCAAGACTACAATGAGATACCACCTCACACCTATAAGAATGGCTGCTATCAAACAATCAAGAAACTATAAATGTTGTAGAGGATGTGAAGAAACCGGGACACTTATGCACTGCTGATGGGACTGCACAATGGTACAGCCACTATGGAAGACCGTTTGTCGGTTCCTTAGGAAACTAAATATCAAGCTGCCTTATGACCCAGCAATAGCACTACTTGGTATATACCCAGAACAGCTGAAAGCAACAACACAAACAGACATCTGCACACCGATGTTCATAGCAGCATTATTCACAATTGCCGAAAGATGGAAACAAACCAAATGCCCATCAACAGACGAGTGGATCAACAAAATGTGATATATACATACGATGGAATATTATGCAGCAGTAAGACAAAGTGACGTCCTGAAGCATATGACAAGATGGATGAGCCTTGAGGACATAATGCTGAGCGAAATTAGCCAGAGACAAAAGGATGCATACTGTATGGTTCCACTTTCATGACCAGCATAAAGGTAGAATCACAGACTTATAGTATAGAATATAGGGGACTTAGAGATACATAGACACTAGAGATGGGTGAACTGATAGCTAATGAGGCTGAACTCCAATGTAAGGGAACAGATAAGAGTGAAGGTGATTCTCTAGTGGGTCTAGAAGTAATATCACCATATTTAAGATGAACAGGATTGAAAGGTGTTGGGCAGACAGACCTATGTGTCCTACTGACTCACACTAGAAACATGAATGAATTCTTACAAGAATTACTTCAAAGATATGATTCTTGTATAAAGAGTGTTTAAGTCCAGGGTACAGGGGGAAAACTGCTATTGCATGCTATGAGCTATGTTCAAAAGGAAACCATCAGCACTACCACAGCAACAGCAGAGGTAAATAACGGGGTGAGGGATAAGAATTAAGAGGAGGTTTAGATCTCATATTTGGTGAGGATGTGTTATTGGTTTTCTGTCTCTTGGGAACAATGAAATTATCTAAAATTGAGAATATTGATGGACTGTGGACTTTGGGCCTTCTACGTGATACCCAATGAATGCAGGTGGCTGAAGGATGCACTAACGGAGAAGTAGAATGGCGAACAATGGTGTATACTTACGTACGAAGGAACAATGTCATGAGGCATGCAAAGATGTGAATGAACATGTGGGACATTTGGTGAAACAAAATAAGCTAGAAACAAAAAAACAACAATGGTATGGTCACCTTTAGAAAATGCTTATAAGAACAGGGGCCTAGACTGTAAGCTTTTAGAGCAGACATATTTTAAATCTGGAGTGGTGATTATTATTTCTGGATTTTGAGAGGCTGTTTTATATATATAACCTGATATTTAGAGTTAAGAACAAAGCCGAACAGGTTGGGGTTAAAGCAGTTCAGAACACAGGAGTAAGGAAGACAGTGTCTATATTTTAGAACTACACATACTCTTTGAGACCAAAGGAAGAAAGGTTTATTTGGTCTGGAACTGAAATTTTCTGTAGTGCATAATCTAATTTAACCTATCTGTACAGCTCATTTGAACAACTGAAACACAGAGAGCACATAATGGAGAAAGAAGTCCTTTAATCCTATATAGATCATTGTAATGCCTGGAAAACATCCTAGAGTATATTAATCAGATAACCAAAAAGCATTGGCAAAGTCCTCTGAGGGAGGGGAGAAAGACTATGGAACTATTAAGTCTCACCATCAGGGAATCCTCTGATACCGTGTCAAACTTAAGGGACACCCAAATCAATAGGCCATGCCCTCGATCATGAGGCTTACTCTTGTGAAGCTTATGTAGGTAGGATAGAAGCCTAGACTACCTACAGGCATTCCTAAGAGTTACTTCTGGAGGACCTCTGTCATTGCTCAGATGTGGCCTCAGTCTCTCTAAGCCCAACTCTGCAAGTGAAATCATTGCCCTCCCCACTACATGGGACATGACGTCCAGGGGTGAAAGTCTTCTTGGCAACGTAGGAGATGACTCCCAGGGATGAATACAGACCTGGCACCATGGGATCAACAACTCCATCTTGACCAAAGGGGGGAAAAGAAGTGTAATTAATACAGTATCAATGGCAGAGAGAGTTCAAATAGAGTCCAGAGGCTACTCTGGAGGTTGCTCTTACACAGGCTTCAGGTAGACTGTGCTACCTATCATAACTGGCCAATCCCCAACCAGGACCATTCCAGCTGATCCTAAAGAACACCGAGGGTAATTTATAAGATTCCAGAAGGGTTCTACGCACTAGAATAACTTGTAGAAACCTACAACCTCCAGATAGGTCCCTGGTCCAGATAAGTTCTGAAACCTAGCCCAGCCTCTCCAGAACATCAGATAGTTCCATCTCCCTACCCCATATTAGTGACAGATACTTCCAAAATGTCAGAAATTTAGAATTGCCATAGCCCAAACAATCCCAATGAGAGGTACAGAAAGATCAAAGGTGATAGTGGAATTTTACATAGAAGATAGGACTTAACAAATGAATATGAATGTTGAATCATTAAATTGATATCTCTTTTAGACTCCAGTATTTTAGAGTAGCTAGAAGTAAAAACCTAAAACTGTGAAACTGTAACCCATGCCAAAATCTTAAACATGCTCTACAACTAACTGTGGTGTTGCACTTGGAAATTTATAGTTTTTTGTATATATATTATTGTTCACAAAAAAAGAAGGAAAAGAAAAGTCGATCGTGATGATAAAAAAGTAAAAAAAAAAAAGTTAAGTCCTCGATATAGCATAACAGAGAAGACAGGGTTTACAAATGGGTATGACTGCTGAATCATTATATTGCTATTTCTGTTGTTCTCCAGTATCTTGGCATAGTCAGAAGAAAAAAACGAAAACCCGTGGAACAAACTTTAAAATCTGTTCTATAACTGCTTATTAAAATGTATTTTGAAATTTACTGTTTTTTTTGTATATGTTATATTTTACAATTAAAAAAATGATAAAAACAAACAAGCAAACAAACTAAACCTACTGACATCAATGGGGTTTTTGAAGGACTTCTGTATCAGTGCAACTCAAAGGGTAGTCGAGGACCCTGGCAGCACTCGAGAGAATATTAGAAAATGCAGACCCCTGGCCCACCCCAGACCTACTGAATCAGACTACCTTGCATTTAGCAAGAATCCCAGTGAGCCCATGGCTGGTCTGGATTTCATTTAGTCATGCTTTCCTTCCTGCCTCCACCACTGCTAAACACGGCAGGTTATATCCTTTTTACACAGATGGTGCCTGATTCCTTCAAAGTAATAGGCCAGCCATAAGAGCAGAAGGGCAGTGCTCCCTAGGACTTCCCCGGGGGTCTGGCTGTGTGTGGGGTCTGGCCTGTTACTGCAGAATGCAACCATGCCCCGAAGGTGAGGGGTAAGTGCTGCTCATCACTCACTGGACTTTCCTCTGGGTGGGGTTCCTTGCTGTTAGGTATACCCCCCCCCCAGCCCTGTGACACAGGCAGGGTCCAGGTGTGATAAACTAAGAAGGAGGAGTCTAGAGAGGGTGTGTGGTTCCACCAAGGTCTTGGCATTACTACGGCACTAGAACGCAGGGGGCTTCTGAAAATTAAACTGATGCTTTTTCCAAACCATTCAGGGTTGCAGTGTGAGTCCGGGAAACTAGTGGTAACCCAGAGTAGCAGCAACCAGGGAGATCTCATTGGCTTCAGAAGACCTGGCCTCCCAGTTCTCATTCCTGCCCGAGCTCCTAGGGAAATCTGTGGCCAGGAGAGTGTCTCAGTTTCTGCTGGGACTTAACCCTAGATTCAGCTGCATGTCAACGACACGTACATGACCAGCTCTGTTCTAACCCACTGTGCATGCACATTGCCTGGGGGAGCTTCGTGATGGAAGCTGCTAAAATAGTAGCTACAATAGGGTGTATTCTTATTAATCTGCTCTACGTAATACTAGGAGACCCATCTGTCCTAAGCTTGGAGCAATTATTCATAGTGTTCTCAGAAGGGTCCCAGTTTGGGCAATAAATTATGTAGTCAGTCTACCTAGTACCCTGAGAGCAGAGGTGTAGGGGTGAGGGTGCCAGCTGGCAAGGGGCCCATGCAGCTCCACGAGAATATTCTTTGGTAGGTAAGTGGGATAAGTGGGAAGGAGCACACTAGCCACTCAGATGCTTCCCAAGATTCTACCTGTGCACTGCTCCAAACACAAGCTTTAGATTAGAAGTCTCTGTCTTTTTAGTTTCTCAAGGAGCATCCAATCCAGACAGAAGCCCACATGTGCCTTGTCGGTGCCATGAGACTTCAGAGGCAGGAAAAAGCATGAAAGACTTGGAGAAAGCAGTCCAGGTGGGCTGGTGTCCACTGAGAAAGCAGGAGACAAAGCTTGAAACACAGGCAAGAGGGTCTTGAGACAGACTGAGGCATGACAAGAGGCTGGGTCCTGAAGCGCTCTGAGCAGTGACTTAGGAGGTCAGCCTGCAGTGGTGTATGCTGGGCGAAGGGAGATCTACAAGCAGGGAGACCTGGAAGAAGACCAAACCAGCCCAGGAAGGAGGCCATGGGAGGGCAAACCAGGGTTGTAGAAAGGAAACACAAGCACAGTATGCAAGAGGCATTTCAAACAAAGAACTGATGACAAATCAGAATGGGGGGCCAAAGAAGGTAAAAGAAAACTGATCCCAAATGTTCTTATTTTTAGGAGATGGAAGCTTACATATTTAGGGTTGGCGTGCCACAATGTCTGCTACTAACTTACAAATGGCTCAGGAAAAGAGAACGTTTACCCCTCAGAGACATACACACATACACATGGAGCAAACACGGTGGAATGTTAACAGTTGCTGACTCATAGTGGTTGGGAGGCAGTAATCACTGTTCTAGTCCTCCAACTTTTAAACATTTTTCTAAGAAGTAGAAAAACTAACCAGGGGAGCCCTTTAAAAGAAAAGGCAGAGACTCTCTCCCACCAGTCTTGAAGAAGCAAGATGGCATGAGTTTCCCAGCTGTGAGGGCTTTAATTCTGCCCACATTCCCCTGAGCTGGAGAGAGCAGGTGCACCTCAGAGGTGCCCCTAGCCCCAGCCCACCCTGATGTCAGCCAGGAGCCCCTGAGTGGAAGACCCAGCTAGGTCAAGGCTGGACCCCATGGAAACTGTGAGATAATAAATCAGAGTTGTTTTGAGTCACAAAAAGAAAAAGAAAAAAAACAAAAGATCACCAAACTTGGGGGGGGAGGGGGCGGTGGCTGCAATCCTAAGACTTCATATCTGCAAAGTCTGAGGTTCTAGATGACAGGCTGGAGCTATCAGGCAAGCAGGTGAGACTGAGAGGTGCTGCGGAAGTCATCTCAACATGGGCACCAGCTACAGAGTGGACAAGGTCGCTGAAGAGAAGACAAGGAGTTGAGAGGGGAGGAGAAGAGATGGGGGGAGGGAAGGCATGGACAGGTCTTTGGAAAGTCTCACATTTAGGGGCAAGAAGATGGCAAACGGCGAGGGAGGGAAAAACATTCAGAACAGTCTGGGGTAATGAAAGCAAAGTTTCCACCAACAGGGCATGATCGACCTTGCTAAACAAGGGTGAAGGGTCAAAGGAGGACCAGGACTGAGAAAATAGTCACCAAGAATTCACTGGTCATTTGTGACCTTCAGGAGAGCCGTTCACAGCCAGGGGTGTGAGAAGCCCGAGGGAGAAAGGCTCAGGGGCGAACAGATAATGAGGAAATGGAGACAGTAGTCCATTTCCACCAGCGGGGCAGAGGCTCCCAAAGCATGCTGGAGGTAGGAAAAAAGGCTCTTTCTTCCTCGGCTTAAAGATGATGTCATCAACCTTCAGGGCCCTCAAAATCCCCTAAGTGATTAAACAGTCAGAGCAGACAAATACGTGATGCTTTCTACACTGCACATGTCAAGTCTTGATGCTTTCAGAAGCCACACAGAGCCACAGAGTTATGTGTCTGAAACTTCTCATCTACACTTAAGGGGGCCCATCGCCCTCCCCACAGCAGCACGTCCCTCAAAAAGAATCAAAATTAAAACCAAGAGGAATAACATCATCAGAGTTGCTGAGTGTGAAAGACCAGCTCTCACTTGCAGGATGCAAATGAAGGATCTTTAAGGGTGAGTGCAGGAAGTCTCTCCTCAGTGCTAGCTGAGAGCTGTCACTGAACTGTTAGGGAGGACTGACAGCCCTTTTTTTTTTTTTAAGTATGACTAAGTATCTTAATTTTTAATTTTGAAATGTCATACTTAGAATCTTTATGAGACAGAGCTATGCTAACAATTTAAAAAGTAACCGGGTAAGTGCCATACTCCTTTGACTTGCAGCCTTCAATTAAATCCTGGGGTCTCTCAAAATATTCAAACAAATAACTAATCAGATTTAACCCAAAAAGGACAATCATTCCAGTATTTATTGCCCAAGTGAATACTTTTGAAAGTTATATTGTTTGCTTGCAAAATTTAAACTATAAATTTAAATTACAATATAAAATATACATATATAAATGATTTGCATTTTGCATTCCAGCTTCAGCAGAAAACAGTCCACCTGTGTCTAGCTGGGGTCCTGGGTGAATTGGATGAAACTGAGCAAAGGATCCACTCAATACAGTCATGAGTCGAAGGACATTAAATCCTCAACCGCAGAGTGTAGCTAAAGAGCAAAACAAGAGCAAATAACCTTGCAGTAGATAAATTGAGGGGGTTATCCAATAACATGATTCAATTTTATTCTGAACTATAAAAATTCCAGTAAGCAATTTGCTTTTCCCTGTCTAGCCACACATAAGGCAGGTGGTCCCTGAGAGAGCCCTGGGAGGCTGGCTGCAATGTTAGAAGCAATCCTGAATTTGCATTCCCGCTCACTAAAAGCTGCAAACAGGGATGCGACAGCAGTTCTAGTTAAAAACACCAAAATCCTATGAACCTTGAAAACTGGAAAGCACTTTATAAAGGTGCCTGATTGTCACTTTTCCCCTTTCAATTAGCCGTTTAAATTACAGCCCCCGCCCCCGCCTATCCAGAAGCAGGCTAAGAACTGGGGAGGGGGCAGGAGCCCAGGTCATGCCCTCCCAGGTCAAAACTGCAGGATGGCTCTTTTAGAGAACCCACGTGTTACAGAACCCGCCCTGCCTGGCACTGATCCCGTGCCCAGCACTGCTGGGATGGCAATTCACATGGCACTCCGGAGCACCAGCTCAACCTTTTTAAAGTACTAGCCCTACAGGTTCCAATGAATTCCATGAGGCCTATGGGAAAACAAGTAGAAAGGAGAGGAAAGTTCCTCTGGCTAGAGCAGGAAAAGGAAAAGAGAAAAGCACAGGTAGCAGTGAAGTGGGATGGGGAGGGAACAGAGGGGCCGTGAATGTCCTAAACAAAAACACCTAGACAGCAACAGTCGGACACGGGAAAGTGGCCCAAGCAAAACTGAAGGGCGAGAGATGGCAGTGTCCATGAGGGTGAGGCACAGGGTGCTTGCTGTGAGCAGGCGCGGCAAAGGGGGTGGGCACCTCCGACAGGGGGAGGGGAGCATAAGGCCCAAGGAGGGAAATCATGAACTGGGTGCCCCTATCAAGGAAAACTTAACTTTCAAAATCTTAACAAGAAAAACTAATCAACTTCCAGAAGCAGAAAAAAATCTATTTCAACAAATATTGGCCTTACTGTTGTTATCGGTGGGCTAACAGTGAGCAGCGTGTTTCAGTGCGTCTTCAGTGTGACACAGGCTAGGGCAGCTGCCGGCTAACCAAGGGCAGTGATCCCAGTTTTGACAGCACATGTATCTCCCAGAGGTTTTGTAAGCTGACCTTTGAGGACACACGATTTGAACTGTGAGACCTGTCCTGTGGGCTAGTTGGTCTTGTACCGTTTTCTTGGCTATACCTGTGAATGTTAGCTTAGCGGCCAGCTATGTCTCAGTCATTCCAGAGAGAGGAACCATCTTAATTTACTGAAGGAGGATTTCTGAGCCTGTCTTTAGATGTCACTTCCCAGCTCGCTCCAGACTGCGTTTTCAGGTGTTTTTAGCCCACCTTGGATCTAGACAGTATAACTACTGCAGTTACCTGGACCTGCCCTAGAAATTCACTGATTTTAAGCAAAGATGAACACAAGAATAAAATGGTGCAAATAAACAAACAAATGAAAAACAAGAAAACTTAAGGGAAAGGGAACTGGCAAGAAGGAAGACTCGAGCCTCTCTCTGAGGGACCTTCCAGAACCTGGTTCCTGACTCAGCATTCCCAGCAGCAGGATGACAACAGCAGCTAGGGAGGGAGCCAGGAGGTCTCCAGAGGCAGCAGGTCAGGCCTGATTTTCTCACGTGGCCTCTTCTAAGAGGGAACAGGAACATCGGTCGGATGGGTCTCTGCACATTCGTTTTCCTCTGGGAGGTAGAGGTGGGAGAAAAACCCAGTGTTGACATGAATCAGACTACATCGACGGCCTTCATTCAACATCTAGGGCACTCAAAGTTTCTCTGGAAATACAAAGCGTTTTTCACAGTTATTTTGAGGATGGCTGAGGGGCCACAGAATGAAAAATGGGGAACAGCAGAAGGACACAGCCAATGTGGTACTTCGTCCATACCAACCCCTATCCATGCTCGTCCTCCTCCTGCCCACTGGTACAACTTCCAACCAGCGCACATCCTGCTCCTTTCACTCTCCTCACCTGTGGCTGCTCCTGCTCTATTAAGACTTACAACTGTTTAAAGACTGAATAATTAGTGTCGACCCAGGGTTTGTGACCATGTCTAAGCAGGGCACGCTGGCACAGTAACGACCTGTGAATCCTCTACTTAAACATTCTCAGGGGAGAACAAACAATATACCCACTTCATTTGTATGCAGGTTCCTCCCTTTAGCAGCAGTGTGACGCTGCACAAGTTACTTAACCTGTCTGTTCCTCAGTTTTCCCCTCTGAAGCAGGATACAAGAGCACCTAACTCACAGGGTTGCAGAGAGTAGCACACACTAAAGGAGTGAGTATTCATACCCAGCGCTTGGAGAGCCTGGCATAGAGTAAACTCGGTCACACTTGTTCTCATTCCCATCTGAACATAAAAAAGCAGCAGTCTACCATCCTTGTAATTCATAATCTCATTATCTGTCTTTTAGGAATTTCAAAAGATGTCTTCTCGATTCTGGAAAACAGACAGACATGCATACATACACTCACACGTATATATTCATTCTACCCCCACCCCTTTGGTAGGTGTTACTTTAAATGTGCATTACTGAACTTATAAAGTACAGAGGAGTGAAATTCATGAATACTTATAAATAGGCCTAATAAAGAAGAAACCTATAAAAAAAATCTGTAATCCACCTGGTCACAAGCAACATGGCCAGATGGGAATTTCTATGCCACTGAAACAAACACTTCTGTTGCAGATTTTGCTTTCAAAGGTACCACTTTGGTGGAAGAACACCATGTGACACCGGAAGTGATTTCCTGAAGGGACGGACAGGGCTGGCACTGTCTATCCTACAACACAATACACCTGCTGATAACCAAGCGGAAATAGCAGGCACAACCCTCGGGGTTATCCCAACAGCGCAGGTGCCTTCAGGAGCTAGAAAGACTTCCAGATTTCACTGCGGAGAGAGAAAATGAGGCAGTGACTTGGCCAAGGTCATTCACAGTAGGTGACAGCCAAAAGGGGTATCAAGAGTTCTGACTTTCAATCAGACACATTACACAAACACCCGCCCCTCAACAGACAGCTGGCTTTGATCAAAGTGCCCTTGAGTCAGGCGGTCACCAGCCAGAGACACCATCAACTGAGCGAGGTCCAGGAGTTAGAAGGGAAACAACCAAGGGACAAAG
This sequence comes from Myrmecophaga tridactyla, assembly GCA_004026745.1. Lineage (NCBI taxonomy): Eukaryota > Metazoa > Chordata > Mammalia > Pilosa > Myrmecophagidae > Myrmecophaga > Myrmecophaga tridactyla. The sequence goes on from PVIY010049661.1 coordinate 9,880, forward strand.
AATAAAATCACAGAACAGCTGTTAGAGTCGAAAAGAGCTCTGATCCTATCTGGATAAAATGCAATTAGATGCACTGAGTCCTACATCTTGGTTAACCTTACATAACTTCTTCCTATTACATCACTAACAACAATTGCATTTAATGGGCCCGGCACTGAGACCAGTGAGGCGAAATTCACATGTCTAATGCTCCACCTAAAGAGCTTCCCCATGGAGATGCTGGCCTGAGTGGGAGCCAAAAATAAACTGAAAAGCCATCCCTGAAGAACCTGTCATCAGGGGTGCTTTACACACACACACACAGCCTCACACCCTCACAGAGCAGGGCAATCACAGACAGCTTTAATTTAGTGTCATTAAGTCTCAAACCAGGAGAGACCCTGAAGGCAGTGGCAACTTAAAGTAAAAGACAATGCAAAAACGGTGGGAAAGCAAAAGAAAGGTAAAGCAGAAACAGGAAGCCTCCAAAAGAAAAGGTGAACCTGAACTGCGGAAGTGGTCCAGTCCCACTCTATTCTTTATAGAGGGACATTTTGTCCAGCCGTGACAGGCAGGGACCAGAAAGAACCACCATGCCTCACCAGGACTCAAGAATATTTTAGGGATGACCAGCATTTGGCTTTATCCCCAAATCTTACTCAACAAATGAGCACTGATAGGAAGGGGTGAGCCTCCACAGAGGAGCTCAGAGGTGAGATGGGAAGTTTCAAGTAGATACAGGGGTCAGAAGACTGAGGAAAGGAAGAGCCATATAAAGGACACTGGCCACCTAATTCTTTTAAGTCTTAGAGGAGCTTAACTCTGGAAGCCCCAGGATTTGGGCCATAATTTCTGCAGTTTCAAGGAAGAATATATTATATTTCTGTGGATAATTTTCATGGAGGTGGCAGGGAAAGGGTAGGACTTGCTGCCCAGCCCCTTCATCTCCTTGTGAAATTGTTCATTAAAAACTTAAAAGAATTAAGAGACCAATATTAAACCTTTACTCACTGCCCTCCAAATTAACGCGAAACTACAAAAATAGCCATAACCTACTAAATACTTCACATGAAATGGACATGATTAAAAAAGAATTCCAATAGGTGGTGGCTTTAAAAAAAAAAGTTTCCCAGGACTGTCACTATATCACCATCAATAATTGGGTTCTGCAATCTCATAGCCAGCTAAGCAACAGAGGAGGGATCAGTCTTGGTCAAAGGGGCTCTCTTTTACCATGCACCCTGTCACCTCCAGGGAATTTACAAGGAGTGGGAGGTGAGAAGGAAAACCTCTCCAGGCTACTGTGCTGCAATACCCCAGGACCCACCCTGCTACCTTAGTCACAGGCCAGAAGCAAAGCAGGAAAAATGCTCAGCTGACCAGGGTCATCCGTCATGGTGGCTGGGAGCCACTCATCAGGTATAAACTTCTGGAAGAATAGAAGTCCTCACCCCCTTCCCCAAATAAACGCACTCACAGGTCCTAAAAGAAGAACTGGGTTCTACCACCCATAAATGGGCACTGCAGGCCGGCCCTTTCTTGGAATTCCTATGAGCCCTGGCTTTTGCTAAGCACAGAAGCACAGTCACTACAACGGCAAAGGAACATCACCGCCCAAGTCACGAGATGCATCTCATCAAACTCAAAGTCAGAAGGGGGCAGCTTCAAATACATCCAAGTTGGTGCCTTCAAGTCATTTTCTACTTAGCTCCAAAACAAGTATTTTAAGTCAAACGCTGTATAATTACACATGGTGGAGAAGGCAGGCAGAACACAGCCGTAAACAAAGTTAACCGCCAAAGTCAAGATGGGCAGGAAAGACAACTGATAAACACAGCAGCTTCCAGCACCGAGCTGGGGTGGCCTCAGTCAGAGTCCCAGAGCAGGAGGCCACCACATACAGAAAGCAAGACTCAAAGTGAGTTGCATTCCAAAAGTCAAAAACCCCTACAGAAGATGGTTGGAGGAAACATTTTTCTTTAAGTCCACAGAAAGATACCAGCAATCGTGTGCTAATAAGACAAGACACAGCATGGGAAACAACGATCCCTTCCTCCTGACATAGCAATGCTGGTGGTAGTTTTTAATCAGCATTCCATGGCAAAAAAATATTATTTTTCAAGTATTTTTGCAATTGCACTTATAATTTCCTTTCTGCACCTGAGAAGCTATGGCCTGATTTACATTTTTCAGAGGGGATACGGGGGTCATGGGTGTGGATTTGTGTCTGGGGATGCATGTGCATTAGAGAGAAAAAGACCCTGCTGGTATCAGCATTCACTTCTGCCACCGGGAAATGGATCACAGGCTCTTCCCCGGAGCGGGGCCTTTCTCCCTACCAGGAGTCTTCGTCGCAGACCCCCTCTGTAGTGTGGCATGACGCCCAGTTCCTCCGTCTCCTTTGTCTCCCAGTGTGTGAGAAACCCAGACTAACTTCTAAAGTGCTGTGCCCTGAAATCAGACCTCTCAGCATCCTTGGCAGCCACGGTCCAGGCCTGATTCCTGCTTAGAAATGTCTTCTTGAAAGGGAAGGGAAGGGAAGGAAAGGAGGCGAGGAAGAAGAGGCATGAGATAGAGGGGTGTGTGTGTGTGTGTATGTCTGTGAATCACTGATAGGAATTCGCTCTCTGAAAAACAAGACATGAAAAGCCACCAAATCAACCTTGGCTCAAGGTTTCAGGTTTATGATGATAAACCTTTTGCTGTGTAAAACTGCTATATGCACCACCCTCACCCCAATAACATAAGGGGGTCTGATGTTTGCCTAACAGCCCTAGACAAGAAAAATCCTCCAGGTTTCCCAATTGGTGGCTCTCTATAGTATTTTTCTCAAGAAGTCCAAATGTACTCAGGAGTCATCAATCCTGTGAAAGCTGTCACATTCTCCCCCAGTCTATTAATGTCGAGGCGCTGAATGTTAATGATTTTACTCCCAAAGTTCCCCGCAGCAATTAAATAAGGCAGTAAGGTCAACCATAAACAGCTCTGAATTTCTTCACCAGAACGAATTCGTGAATTCTGTAATCTAGTGAACTTCTCCGGTTTTTCCATCGGCCGTGATTTCCCCCTCGATCTTTGCTCTGGAACGCCCACAAGCCCTCCCCGCACCAACACCGCACGGCCTTCCTTTTGGATGCACAATGCGGTAGGTAGCTCCTTGGGGGTCAACAAAACGCCGCACTGGTGTAATGCCGAACGCGCCCTAGGGCCTGAGGCGCTCCCCCCGCCGCAGCCCGTCCTCGTCTCCGCTTCTGCCGCCGCCACGACTGCACGGCACGGTGTGAAGGTCCCCTTCCAGCCGGGAAGCCCAGGGCCCGTCCCCGGCCAGCAGTGCACAGCTGGCGCGTGCTCCCGGGGCTGGTGCAATGACTCTGCACGGGCCCACTGCACCGGAGCGTACCCTTCGCCGAGGCTCGTCCTGCCCCCGCGGCCCACTGCAGCTGCACCATTCCGGGCGGCGCCTGGCACACCTACCCTGCCACGGCCTGGGGTTCAGGCAGCGGACTCCCCGCTACCCGCGACCTCCAGCCAGGGGGCCCCCCGGCTCCCAGCCGCCCGAGGCGACCCTCGCGCCCTTCGCGCTGCCTTCCCGCACCCCACCGCGGCGGCCACGCCTCGCTCTCCCCGCCGGTCGCCCCCAGCCTGCACCTTGGTCTCCTTCACATGCTGCTTGACGCCCTCCGGGTACCACTGGACGCGCACGTAGCCGCGGCGCAGCGGGCTGGCCCGGCCCTCCTCGTGGCCCGGGCCGCCGGCCTCGGAACACCCCGAGCTCCCGCGGCCCTCCTCCTCGCCCTCCGAGTCCGAGTCCTCGCCGTGGATGAGGCGCACCAGCCCGAAGTGCACCGAGCCGCGGTAACGGCCCGACACCAGGTCGTGAGAGAACAGCAGGCGCTGCGAGCCGGCTTCGGGGCCGGAGTCCGAGGACCGCCCGGAGGCCGAGTCCGGGGCGGGAGCCGGGGCTGGGGCGGGGGCCGCGTCCGGGGCCGGGGCCGGAACCGCGTCCGAGGCCGGGGCCGGGGCTTGGGCGGCAGCTGGCGCTGCAGGGGCGGGGGCTGCGGGATCCGCCATAACTGCTCTGCGCGAGTCTCGGGCGGCGGCGGCAGCGGCGGCGGCGGCGGCGGCGAACGAGGCATAGGGGGCGGGGTCAGTGGCGCCGGGGGCGGGGCCACGGCGCGCTGACGTGGCCCTACGTGCCGCCGTCGTCAGGGAACCGAGATGCGGTTGCTAGGAGCGACCGCCTTGTCGCTAGGGGACGCTGGAGATGCTGCGGGGCGCCCGGGGCAGGGGGGGCGGGGCGGAGGAGAAGAGGAGGAAGGACGAAATCCACGAGGGAGGGGCGGGGCCGGACGGGGAAAAGCGATGGGAGAGGGTCACTGAGGGAAAGGGGAGTGGCCTAAGTGGGAAGACGACGGAGTCTGTCAACAACATTTAATGAGCTCCCTTGGCGTCTCCAGCCTTGTCCTGGGCACTGTGAGAGAATCAAGAGAAAGATACTGTCCCTGTCCTCTCGGTGTTTACAATCTAGTTGGGGAAGTAAAACAAATATACATTAAATAGCTAAAAAGCAACCCCAAGACAGCTTGTAAGCAAGGCTATAATAGATATGTAGAGTGTGTCTAGAGTGTATTGTGTGTATTAGGGGATTTCAAGCAAAGCTTTGGAGGTCATGACCTCGCGATAGTACTGGTCCTGGAGAATTGGTCAAGGGGCCCAGCGTAAGGACAGAAAGAGAAGTATCAGTGGCCCCTATGGTTTGGCTTTAGACCCAGTGAGATTAGTTCAAGCCTTCTTAAGATGCAGCATGGCTGGCAAGAGGTAGCACAGCAAGGTGGTTAAGAGTGGGAGCTGTAAATTCCAATTTTGCCCATTTCCGCTTACTAATGTATAAAGATAGGCAAGCTGATAAACTTCTTTTCACCTTAATTTTCTCGCCTGTAAAATACGGAAGATAATAGTAGTAACTGTCTCATCAATCAACTGGGAGGATTCAATGAGAGGGGACAGTGCCTGGCATGTAGCTTGCTCAATAAACCTTAACCATTGCTACATTTCAAAACACCTTGCCTAGACCAAAATTTTATATTGGCAGAACTGACACGTTTATGGTCTGTTCCATATTAACATGTAAATATATTATATAATAGTATATATTCTAATACTAATTTAACATGCCACCTAAGCAAGTTACAAAAGATTTAGAAACATTCTTAGAGGACAGATTCATGATGGGTTGTTAAAAGGACATTATACTCAAGATATGGGCCTAACCTTTCTCAGTCAAAATCATTTTGTTCCACATTTTTCTGCAAGACCGTCAATGACAGACTGGTAGGATGGTATGATTTTACAATATTCAGGTTCTCCATAAAGTTAGGGTCCCTCCCTTTGGGTAGTTTACAGGATGCTGGGGAGCAGAACTGCACTTGTGGAAAAGTTACAAGAAGATGCCTGAGGCCCAGATGGCATGGATATGCTTCGTGCAGACTGTGTATGTAAGCTGTTTTGGATTGAGTACTTATGGGGTATTGATGGATTGGGCTGGGGGTGGTTTTTAATGGACCAGATCTTTAAAAACTCATGTATTAAAGTTATAGAAAAAAAACTGAGGCTAAGTGAGCTGAAAGGGAGTTAGGATAATATTTAGGGATAAAGCTGGATTCTCAGCTCATGGTCTTCCCCTCCAGACCACACTTCACATAATTGACCACGTGAAATTTCTGCTCCGAGGACACTGTCCCTCACCCTCTCTTTTGCCCCCACAAAGACCTGGGAGGCTTACCAGCAATAACCTAGAAGTTTCCATTCCACCCACCATGTCCCTTTAGCTCTGTCTCCTCCGCCTCTGATAATCTCCCGTTTATTGAGCGCCTGTAATTGACGAGGCACTGTGTTAAGCAGTTTCACATACATTATCACACTTATCACCGTCTTGCATGTAGATGCAAAAAACCCTATTTTACCAATGAAGAAGAGAGCCCCAGTAATTCAGTGCGGAGGTCACAACCAGCGCCAAGATCAGAACCCAGATCCCCTGACTTCAAGCACCGGGGCCCTTCCAGTTACCAGTTCCTCCGGATTTCCCTCTGAGGAGCTTCTGACTGCAGAGGAGAGAGTTCATGTGTCCATGTGTGCCATGTGGGGGGGAGGGGTGACAAATAGGCTGAAGGGCAGGGCAGTGCAGCCCCAGGCATCTTTATGTCAAAAATCCAAATGTGTTCGTTTGTGCTGGTTTGAAAGGAAGTATGCCCCCTAGAAAAGCCATGTTTTCATCAAAATCCCATTTCATAAAGGTAGAATAATCCCTATTCAATACTGTATGTTTGAAACTGTAATCAGATCATCTCCCTGGATGATGTGATTTAGTCAAGAGTGGTTGTTAAACTGGGTTAGGTGATGACATGTCTCCACCCATTTGGGTGGGTCTTGATTGGTTTATTGGAGTCCTATAAAAGGGGAAATGTTTTGGAGAATAAGAGATTCAGAGAGAGCAGAGAATGCTGCAGCACCACGAAGCAGAGTGTCCACCAGCCAGCAACCTTTGGAGATGAAGAAGGAAAACGCCTCCTGGGGAGCTTCATGAAACTGGAAGCCAGGAGAGGAAGCTAGCAGATGACGCTGTGTTCACCATGTGCCCTTTCAACTGAGAGAGAAGCCCTGACTGTGTTCGCCATGTGCCTTCTCATTTGAGAGAGAAACCCTGAACTTTATCGGCCTTCTTGAACCAAGGTATCTTTTCCTGGATGC
>PVIY010049662.1:0-16611 GCA_004026745.1 Myrmecophaga tridactyla
ATATAGCTTTCACAATGAGACTCTGCGAATGTGAAAACCTTGTGTCTGATGCTCCTTTCAGCTACTATATCAACAAAAGAGTAGAACATATGGAATAAAAATAAATAATAGGGGGAACAAATGAAAAAATAAATTTAGTTTGAAATGCTAGTGATAAATGAAAGCAAGGGGTAAGGGGTATGGTATGTATAATCTTTTTACTCTATTATCGTTTTATTTCTTTTTCTGATGTCTTTTTATTTCTTTTTCTAAATCGATGCAAATGTTCTAAGAAATGATGAATATGCAACTATGTGATAATATTAAGAATTACTGATTGTATATGTAGAATGCAATGATATATTAATGTTCTTTTGTTAAGTTTTTTAATTAATAAAAAAGTTAAAAAAATGTCTGTTTGTGTGATTACTTTCAGGTCTCCTGGGTATATACCAAGCAGTGCTATTGCTGGGTAATAGGGCAACTCGATATTTAGTTTCCTAAGGAACTGCCAAACAGCCTTCCATAGTGTCTGCACCATTATACATTCCCACCAGCAGTGCATAAGTGTCCCTTTTTCTCCACATCCTCTACAACATTTATAGTTCCCTGTTTGTTTAATAGCAATCATCCTTATAGGCATGAGGCAGTATCTCATTGTAGTCTTGATCTGCACTTCCTTTATAGTCAATGAAAATGAGCATCTCTTCATGTGCTTTTGAGATACCAATATTTGTTCTTCAGAATAGTGCTGATTAATTTCTTTAGCCCATTTTATAATTGGGTTGTTTATTCTTTTAATGTTGATTTGTATGATTTCTGTGTATATACAGGAAGTCAAACCTTTGTCAAATATGTGATTTCTAAGTATTTTATCATATTGAATTGGCTGCATCATCACTTTTTTTTTTTTAATTTGCATATGGGCAGGAGGCACCAGGGATCGAACTCCAGACCTCCAGCATGGCAGGTCGGAACTCTGCCTGCTGAGCCACAGCAGCCGCCCTGCATCATCACTTTTTTGACAAAGTCTTTTGAGGTACAGATGCATTTGATTTTGAGGAGTTCTCATTTATCTCCTTTTTCTTTTGCTGCTTGTGCTTTGGATGTAAAGTGTAGGAAGATATCTCCTATCACTAGGTCTTTAAGATGTTTCCCTATATTTTCTTCTGGAAGCTTTATGGTGGTAGTTCTTATATTTAGGTGTTTGATCCACTTTGAGTTAATTTTTATTTAAGGTGTAAGATAGGGGTCTTCTTTCATTGTTTTGGCTATTGATATCCAGTTATTTGATGCCTAATTATTTAAAAGACTGTTTTGTACCAGTTCAGTGGATTTGGGGGCCTTGTCATAAGTCAGTTGACCATAGGTTAGGTAGTCTATTTCTGCACTCTCAATTTGATTTCATTGGTCAATACTTCTATCTTTGTGCCAGTAGCATGCTGTTTTGAAACTGTGGCTTTATAATAGGTTTTAAACTCAGGGAGTGTTAACCTTCCCACTTTGTTCTTGCTTTTTAAAGATGCTTTTAGTTATTTGTGGTCTCTTTCCCTTCCAGATGAATTTCATACTTAGCTTTTCCAAGTCTTCAAATTAGGTTGTTGGAATTTTGGTTGGTACTGGGTTGAAGATATAGATTAATTTGGGTAGACTTGAAATCTTAACTATATTTAAACCTTCCTATCCATGAGCAGGGAATATCTTCCCACCTATTTAGATCTCCTTTGATTTCTTTTGGCAATATTATGTAGTTTTTAATGTAAATTCCTTTATGTTCCTAGTTAGGTTCATTCCTAAGTACTTGATTCTTTTAGTTGCTATTTTGAGTGGAATTTTTTCCTTGTCTGACTCTTCAGCTAGGTCATTTCTTATTGTCATTTCCTAGAAATGTTACTGATTTTTGCACATTAATTTTAAATCCTGCCACCTTGCTAAATTTGATTATTAGCTCAAGTAACTTTGCTGTAGATTTCTCAGGATCTTCCAAGTATAGTGTCATATCATCTGCAAATAATTACAGTTTTACTTCTTTCTTTCCAATTTGTATGCCCTTATTTCTTTGTCTTGCATGATTGCTCTAACTAGAACTTCTAACACAATGTTGAATAATAGTGGTGATGGTTGGCATCCTTGTCTCATTCCTGATTTTAGGGGGAAAGATTTTGGTCTCTCTCCATTAACTATGATGCTGGCTATTGGTTTATCATATATTTACTCTATCACATTGAGGTAGTTACTTTTGATTCCTATCTTTTGGAGTGTTTTTATCAGAAAAGCAGTTTGAATTTTGTCAAATGCTTTTTCAGCATCAATCAAGATGATCATGTGATTTTCCCTTTCAATTTGTTAGTGTTCTGTATTACATTAATTGATTTTCTTGGGTTCAACCATCTATGCATTCCTGGTATAAACCCCACTTGGTTGTGGTGTATAATTACTTTAATGTGTTGTTGGATTTAATTTGCTACTACTTTTTTGAGATTTTTTGCATGTATGTACACTAGGGATATTGGCCTATAGTTTTCCTTTCTTATAGCATCTTTACCTGGTTTTGGTAGTAAAATTATATTCGCTTCATAAAATGAGTTATGTAGAGCTCCTTCCTCCTCAGTTTTTTGGAAAAGTTTGAGCAGGATTTGTGTGAGTTCTTTTAGGAATGGTTGAAAAAATTCCCCTGTGATGCCATCTGGCCCTGGGCTTTTCTTTATAGGAAGATTTTTGATGACTGACTGAATCTCTGTACTTCGGGTTTGTTGAGATCTATTTCTTCCTAAGTCAGTGTAGCCTGTTTGTGTGTTTCCAGGAATTTGTTCATTTCATCTAAGTTATCTAGTTTGTAGGCATAGTGTCTTCTTTGGATTTCTTCAGGGCCTGTGGTTATGCAAACCTTCTCATTCTGATTTTGTTTATTTGCATCTCTCTCTCTTTTTCTTAGTCAGTTTTGCTAGTGATCTATCAACTTTATAGATTTTCTCAAATAACCAGCTTTTGCTTTTATTGATTCTTTCAACTTTTCTTTTGTTCCCTCATTCATTTATCTTTGCTTTAATCTTTGTTTTTCTCTTCTATTTTCTTTGGGGTTAGTTTGCTGTTCTTTCTCAAGTTCCTCCAGGTGTGCTTTTAAGTGCTCAATTTTTGCTTTTTCTTTTTTTAAATATAGGCATAGGGCAATAAATTTCTCTCTCAGCACAGCCCTTACTGCATCCCATAAGTTCTGATAAGTTGTATTCTCATTTTCATTCATCTCCAAATAGCTACTGATTTCTCTTGCAATTTCTCCTTTGACCCCCTGGTTGCTTAAGAATGTGCTATTTAATCTCCATATATTTGTGAATGTTTTCATTCTTTGGTGATTATTGGGCTCCAGCTTCATCACATTGTCATCAGAGAAAGTGCCTTGAATAATTTCATTGTTTTTAAATTTATAAAGACCTGTTTTGTGCCCCATCATGTGATCTACCCTGGAGAATGTACCATGAGCACTAAAGAAGAATGTATATCCTTGTGTTTTGGGGTCCAATGACCTATATATGCCTGTTAGGTCTAATTCATCTATCAAGTTATTTAACTTCTCTATTTCCCCTTTGTTGGTCTTCTGTCTAGTTGTTCTATCTATAGAGGAGAGTGGTTTATTGAAGTCTCCTACTATTATTGTTGAAACATCTATTTCTCCCCTCAGTTTTGCCAATGTCTATCTCTTATACTTTGGACCTCCTTGATTGGAAGCATAAACATTTATGATAGTTATATCTTCTTGGCAAGTTGATCCTTTAATTAGTACATAGTGTTCTTCTTTGTTTATTATGATGTCTTTACATTTAAAGTCTATTTTGGCTGATATTAGTATAGATATTCCTGCTTCCTTTTGGTTACAACTTGCATGGAAAATCTTTTCCATCCTTTCACTTTCAAGCTATTTGTATTCTTGTGTCTAATATGAGTATCTTGTAGGCAACATATAGCTGGATTATATTTCTTAATCCATTCTGCCAATCTATATCTTTTAATTGGTAAGTTTAGTCTGTTCACATTCAAATTTATTACTGAAAAGACATTTCTTGAATCCACCATCTTATTTTTTCATTTTATTTGTCAGATCTATATATTCTTTTCTCTCTTTCTCTAGGTATCCTTTAAATTACCTTTACTCATATTCTTCAATTCTGTGCCCTCATCCAGACCTCCATCTCCTGTTTTTTTTTCAGCAGCAGAACTCCTTTCTGTATTTCTTATTGAGTCAGTCTCTTGCTGATAAATTCTTTCAGAATTTGTTTGTCTGTGAAAATTTTCATCTTTTCCTCAGTTTTGAAGGACAATTTGGCTCGGTTATGAATTCTTGTCTGGAAATCTTTCTCTTTCAGGATGTTAAATATATCATACCACTCTCTTCTTGCCTCTATGGTGCTAGTTGAGCAGTCTGAACTCAGTCTTATGTGGTTTCCTTTATATGTAGAAGATTGTTTTTCTTTTGCCAATTTCAGAATTTTCTGCTCCTCTTCAACATTTGACAGACTGATTAGCATGTGTCTTGAGGAATGTCTATTTGGTTTTATTCTGTTTGGAGTTCATTGGGCTTCTTTGACTTATATATTTATGTCCCTTATAAGGATTGGTAAGTTTTCCCCCATTATATCCTCAACTACTCTTCCTAGCCCTTTTGTCCCTTCTTCTCCTTCAGAGACACCAATGATTTTTATGTTTGTGCACTTTGTTTTGTCTGTCATTTCCCTGAGCTCCAACTCAAATTTTTCCATCTTTTTTTTTTTTGCCATTTGCTGTTTTGAGTCTTCAAAATCAGTTATCCTGTCCTCAATAAAGCTTATTCTTTCCTGTGTCTCTTCAAATTTGGTGTATTGTGCTGGTTTGAAGGAAGTATGTACCCTAGAAAAGCATGTTTTAATCCTAATCCCAGTTTTCTAAAGGCAGCCATTTCTTCTAATCCCTATTCAGTACTGTATGTTTGAAACTGTAATTAGATCATTTCCCTGGAAATGTAACCATCAAGAATGGCTAAGATGGATTAGGTGGAGATGTGTCTCCACCATTCAGATGGGTCTTGATTAGTTTACTAGAATCCTATAAAAGCGAACAAGAGAAAAAGCCAGGAGATTCTGAGAGAGTAGAGAATGACAGGTGTAGGCATAAGTTGTGGATGTTACTTTGATGCTGGTGAACGTGGGTACCCAGCAGCCAGGGAAGATGTAGATGTGTGAGTGCACTGATCTGGGGTATAACTGTGGTGTACACTGTTCTAAGGCAAGGGGCCCTTTGTGCTCATGAATAGAGCTGTTGCAGCAGGTCAGTGTTATACCTTCATTTGCTGAGGCAGATGTGACTCAACTGTGCAGGTCAGCACTTTCTCAGAGCTGGGAAGTGTACTGAAGGCTGAGTCCATACACGGTTCTAGGACTACTATAAACTAACATTCTCAGAGCTGAATGATGTGATTGGGGGCCCATGCACATGTGCAGTCTAGGAGTGCCATAATCTGATGTGCATAACTGACAGGGGTCTGGGTGATTCTGTGTGACAGTATGGGTGGGAAGCAGAGGTAGCCTGGGTATGGAGGTTGGTGTCCATAGCCTTTATGTGCTGGCAACAGTCTGCAAGGAACTGGGAGGGGGAGGTAGTGCTCAGGAGGGGTGCAGATGATGTGAATTGGGCTTCATTGGCATGGGAGTGTGCTGTGTGTCTGTGTACTGGGTGCTGGTGGGGCAGGGGTGCTTGGAGTGTGGTGAATGGGAGTAGGTGATGGGGTTCATGTGCATGTAGTGTTGTGTGAGTCATGGGTTATGGAGCTCATGCTGATGAGGGTAGCACTTTTGAGGAACATGGCCTGGTTTATTTCCTAGTCACTAGTTCCTGTCCTTGCACTCCCACAGGCTCTGTGCTTATGTGCCAGTCTTCAGCCATCTGCTTCTCAGTTCCTTGGCCCCTGCAACTAGGACTGTCCTATGTGGTGCAGAAGGCTCTCCTAGGTCAGCTGCACTCTTGAATCACTATCTCAGTCACCCTCCTATCCCTTACCTAACTTTTCTGTGGAGCAGGGCTGAACTCGACCTACTCTATTTGGCCATCTTTCCAGAAGTCTCTTAAATTTGCTTTCTAAAAGCTATTCTGTTTCTGGTACACTGCATTCTTGCAGCTTTAACAAACTAAAACAGATTTTGGCACCAGATATGATGAGTGCTACTGCAGGTTGCAAATACCAAACATGTTAGAATCACTTTTTAAATGGATAAGGGTAATATTCTGGAAGGGATCATGGAAGTTTGATAGAGAAGGTCTAGAGAGTTTTGAAGAGACTGTTGGTAGAAATGTGGACTCTAAAGATACCTCTGATAAGGCCTTAGACAGAAATGATGCTTGTGTTATTGCAAACTGGAAGGAAGGTGATCCTTGTATTAAAGTGGCACAAAATTTAGTAAATTTGATTCTTAGGTACAAGGAAGACAGAATTTGATGTTCTGGAAAATCTAGGTTTCTAGAAAACAAGTGCCCCACAGTGCCCCACATGAGAATTTAACCAAACATGGAAGCAGGAAACCATTACATGACAAGAGAGGATTTTTTTAAAACTTTTTTTATTAATTAAAAAAATTAACAAAAAAAGTTATCATTCCATTCTACATATACAATCAGTAATTCTTAATATTATCACATAGTTGCATATTCATAATTTCTTAGAACATTTGCATCGATTTAGAAAATGAAATAAAAAGACAACAGAAAAAGAAATAAAATGATAATAGAGAAAAAAAGATTATACATACCATACCCCTTACCCCTCGCTTTCATTTACCACTAGCATTTCAAGTTGAATTTATTTTAACATATGTTCCCCCTATTATTTATTTTTATTCCATATATTCTACTCTTCTGTTGATATAGTAGCTAAAAGGAGCATCAGACACAAGGTTTTCACATTCACAGAGTCTCATTGTGAAAGCTATATCATTGTTCAATCATCATCAAGAAACATGGCTACTGGAACACAGCTCTACATTTTCAGGCAGTTCCCTCCAGCCAAGAGAGGATTTTTTTAATGGGATTTTCCAAAAAGGATTTCTGGAAAGTCCTCTTTTAAGATGGGTATGATCCCAGTGTACTGCATAGAAAACCAAAAAGATTGTTGCAGGGCCTGTGTAAATGGAACCACTGCCAGTCTGGACTAAAAGGAACAGAAAAGCAACAAATTGAATGGAAAATATAACTCCAAAGACAGGCCATGGAAGCGAAGGTCTGAAGCTAAAAGCCTCAGTCCAGGAGTAGAGACCCACCCATGCACTTGGAGAGGGTAAGTGTGTCCCAAAGGCAGAGGGCATGTTTTTTATCTAGGTGTTCAGTAATAGTTTACCCCAGTCTCCAAGAAGGTGGAACACATTTCTTAGGGATTAGGGGAGCATTGTTGCACCCAATTGTTCTGGAGGTGTTGAGAATTTATCCCAGAGACTTTAAAGATTGCAAGTACTTTGTTGATGTTTGGAGAGGGTGGAGCTTAGGAAAAGGTGAATGTCATAATGTCTCCCAAGGTTGCCTTTGAAGAGAGCTGGATGGCTTCTGTGTAGGCCCTTGGAAAGTGTTGCACTACCTCTTTCTAAAGCCCTGGGGATAAATGACTCTCAGATTTAGAAATATAATGGAATTTACCCTGCTGGTTTAGGAATTGTTTGGGACATTTGACCCATGTTTTCCTTCCAATATCACACTGTGGAAAGGAGAATATGTATGCTATGTCTATTTTTGCTTTGTATTTTGGCAGGAGATAATGTTCTGAGTTTTACAGTTTCACAGCCAGGGTAGAATTTTGCCTTAGAACAGACCATGTTTGTAGGTGATTTTGATGAAATTTTTACTGTTTCTGACTTTGTATTGTATTATACTGAAATGTGGGAGAGTTCACTGAATAAAACATATATTGGAGTGTGGAGTCCAGTTCCATTTGTATGTGAATCAATATGATGCTTCCATTAAGAAAATTGAAAGTAGGATCGTGTTATCAAGAAAGTGATATCAGATATCAGAGGGAACTATTGTGCAACAAGTGAAAATTAAGTGGAGTGTTCTAGTTTGCTAGCTGTCAGAATGTAATATATCAGAAATGGGATGGCTTTTAAAAGGGGAATTTAATAAGTTGTTGTTTACAGTTCTAAGGCTGAGAAAATGTCCCAGTTAAAACAAGTCTATAGAAATGTCCAATCAAAGGCATTCAGGGAAACATACCTTGGTTCAAGAAGGCTGATGAAATTCAGGGTTTCTTTCTCATCTGGAAGGGCACATGGCGAACATGACATCATCTGCTAGTTTCTTCTCCTGGCTTCCTGTTTCATGAAGTTCCCCAGGAGACATTTTCCTTCTTCATCTCCAAAGGTTACTGGCTGGTGGACTCTGCTTCTTGTTGCTATGTCATTCTGCTCTGCTCTCTCTGAATCACTCTTTTTCTCCAAAATGTTTCCTCTTTTATAGGGTTCCAGAAACTAATCATGACCCACTCAGATGGGTGGATACATGCTTCCAGCTAATCCACTTTAACAACCACTCTTGATTAAATCACATCTCCAAGGAGATGATCTGATTACAGTTTCAAACATACAGTATTGAATAGGGATTATTCTACCTTTATGAAATGGGATTTAGATTCAAACATGGCTTTTCTAGGGCACATACATTCTTTCAAACCAGCACATGGAGATTGCAAAAAAATTATTGAAATTTAAAGCTTGAAAAAAGATGAAAGAATATTGTAGCCAGTTTTATATTTGACAGCCCTCAAGCCAATATTATAAATAGTCCAAATTTATGAAGAGAATAAATTATTACTACATAGGACTAAATGTAGAGAAAAAATGTTCTTACTAATAAAAAAGTCCTCTACTGGTGAGAATTTAGGTCTGCTTTCCTATTTGTATTCCTCATTGAAATTAGTATAAAACAAAAAGAACAACCAAAAATCAAGGTTAATTAAAAGAAAGTTCATTGTACAAATCTGGTTACCTGATAATTCCATGGATGGCCTCTTTTCAGACCTCACAGCACTACCTAAATGCATAGCTTAATAAGTTACCATTTTCATCCGCAGTCATTATTCTCCATAGTAGATGTTTTTAAGGCTACAATTATCTCTATCATAAAACAATTGCAATGATGCTATTTTGACCAGATACAGAGACATGCTAAACATCTTCCCAATGCTGTTTCTTTGTCTACATAGATATAAAAATTATGAATGGTGTCCTGGTTTGAATCTTTTACATACCCCAGAAAAACTATGTTTTAATCCCAACCCAATCTTGTTTGAGCAGTTATTTCTTTTAATCCTCCTTCAATAGTGTAGGTTGGAATTAGCTATTCTCCTGGGAGCTGTGACACACCCAGTTGTGGATATTGACTTTGATTAGCTGGAGATGTGATTCCACCTATTCCAGGTGGGTCTTGATTAGCTTACTGAAATCCTTTAAGAGAGGAAACATTTTGAAGAAACAACAGAGCAGACAGAAGTGTCAGAAAAGGCAGAGCCTAGAGAAGTGATAAAAACCTCAATGCTGATAGAAATTTCACAGCAGAGTTGACCCAGATGTGGGCACATGGAGGACAAAGACATGAATGTTTGAGATGCTTGGAGCCCAGCATATGTTACCATGAGATGCTAACCAAACAAGAACCTGGAAAGAGCCAAGGGAAGCCAAGAGATGAAAGCCAGTCCTGGAGAAGTAAAATGAGAAACCTCCATAAGAACAGAGCCTGAAAGTGATGGAGCCCAGGGGCAACTGACCAGTGTACCCTCCCAGCTAACATAGGTGTTGCAAATATACCAGCCTTCTTTGAATTAAGGTACCTTTCCCTGGGTGCCTGAGCTTGGACACTATCACTTCCTTAGAACTGTATACTTGTAACTTATTAAATTCCCCTTTATAAAAGCCACTCTATTTCTGGTATATCACATTCTGGAAGCTAGTAAACTAAGACAAATAGCAAGAGGGGAGAAGATGTTATCTGAAGCACTAAATGTTTAAGAACAGGAAAACCAAATGATTACATGTGGGAAAGGTAAAGTAAATAGCATAAATTGCTAGGTACAGATTAGCACATATGTGTAAGAAGAAGCCAGAGTATAGTTCATTCAGTAGTCTACATTTAGCTTTATGAGAGTTTTAAACAATAACACCATTAACCTTTATGAAATATATTTCTGCAGCCATTGGCTTGAGTGAAATATGTGGAAAAGATAAAATAAAAAGGTTTGTTTCATCACAAATTTTCATGTATAGATCAACATATAAATGGAGAAAAAAGCCAGATGTGAGCAGTTTTCAGCAGTCTATACTCCAAAAACTTTTATGGCAAAGGGCATTGTTTAGACTCCTACTTTCCATGTGTATTTCCCTGATATGACAGGGATGATGCCTCTAGATGTGTTTCCAATGTTATGTGTAAAAGAAAATGAATCCTTATTCAATGCAAAATTTATTTTATTTAATACAAAATTTATTTTCCAAATAACATGAAAAAATTGGGTCTGTACTGTTTCATAATTCAGCTTGTGGATAACTGGCATTTTCCTATTATTGATCTACAGATCCATGAAAATGGAGGAAATTTCCATTTATATACCTCTTCTTTCATTTCTTTCAGCAATATATTTTATTACATTTAAGATAGAGAGGTTCAAAACATCTTTCCTCAGACTGTCTCTTAAAATTTGATCACATTATAAAAAGCATAATGTACTTAATTTAATTATGAGTTCTTGCAGATTGACTTTTCTAAGTTGATTAGTATTCAGGACATGCTAAAATTACTTATTAGACAAAAGACATTGTTTATAGAACCTTTAGATTTTCTATGTACATCTCCTTGACATGTATGACTGAAGCTAGATTCATTTCCCTCAAATCTCTATGCTATTCATTGTCTTATTGCACAAATAAATTAGATAAAATACTGGAGAACTCTTGATGTAATTCCCAAAATTCAGTGAGAAATGTTTCAGTAGTTGACCATAAAGTAAGATAGGTGTAGGTTTTTTTTTTAACTCTACCCTTATCAGATTAAATTACATTTTACTTATAGTTTTCTGAGGATTTTTAAAATAAAAACATGTTAAATTCAATCAAATACTCTTTATCTATTGTCTTGACCAAATTGTTTTTCCCATATAAGTTATTAATCAGGTGGATTATACTTACTTCAATACTTAGGTAAATTTGAACTCTTGGAATTAATCCATTTCATGTATTTTTCTTTTTATATGTCTCTGGTCTCAATTTATCAATATCATGAGCAGGGATTCTGGGTCTGAATTCATGACAGATAATCATCCATAATTTTCCATTCTTTTTTTTTAACTTTTAAAATTGTGAAATATAACATATATCCAAAAAAAAACCCAATAAATTTCCAAGTACATTTTAACAAGTAGTTATAGAAAAGATTTTAAATTTTGGTACGGGTTACAGTTCCATGATTTTTCTTCTAGCTGTTCAAAGACACTGCAGGTCAACAGAAACATTAATATAATGATTTAGTAGTCATACTTGCTTGTTAAATCCTATCTTCTCTGTTATACTCCTCCTTCTCTTTAAATAACATATATACATAAAAGCAATAAATTTCAAAGTACATCACAACAATTAGTTGTAAAACAGATTTCAGAGTTTGGTATGGGTTACAATTCCATATATAGCTAGATTTTGTTTAAAAAAGTTTATACTGACACTATCTCTCATTTGGTAAATACAGTTATTTTTCTCTTTAAACTTATTTTTTAAATTTTTATTAATGAAACCAATCAAAATAAAACATGAACATACTTAATGTATGAACATTCCATACTTTATGTGCAATCAATGGATCACAATATTATCGTATAGTTGTATGTTCATCACTTTGATCATTTCTCAGAACATTGACATTACTCCAGAAGAAGAAATAAAAAGAAAAAAGAAAAAACTCATACATATCATACCCCTTAGCCTCCCTCTCATTGACCACTAGTATTTCCCTCCACCCAATTTATTTTAACATTTGTTCCCCTATTATTTGCTTGATTTTAATCCATATTTTTTACTCACCTGTCCATGCTATAGATAGAAGGAGCATCAGAACAAGGTTTTCACAATCACAAAATCACTTTGTGAAAACCATATCATTGTGCAATCATCTTAAAGAACATGGCTACTGGAACACAGCTGTACAGTTTCAGGCACTTCCCTGTAGCCTCTCCAATACACCTTAAACTAAAAATGGATTATCTATATAATGCATAAGAATAACCTCCAGGATAACCTCTCGACTCTATTTGAAATCTCTCAGCCACTGACACTTTGTCTCATTTCTGTCTTCCCCTTTTCAGTTAAGAAGGTTTTCTCAATCCCTTGATGCCAAGTCCCAGGTCATTCTAAGATTTCTGTCTTATGTTGCCAGGGAGGTTTACACCCCTGGGAGTCCTGTTTCACATAGAGAGGGGGAGGGCAGTGAGTTTGCTTGCTGTGTTGCCTGAGAGAAAGGCCACATCTGAGCAACAAAAGAGATTCTCTGGGGGTGACTCTTAGGCCTAATTTTAAGTAGGCTTAGTCTATCTTTTGCAGGGATAAGTTTCATATGAACAAACCCCAACATTGAGAGCTCAACCTTTTGATTTTGTTGTCCTCATTGCTTGCAAGAATATCAGGCCTTCTCCAAATGGGGAAATTGAATTTCCCCTCTGTATTTAGTTAGGGTTCTCTAGAGAAACAGAACCAACAAGGAACACTTGCAAATATAAAATTTATAAAAGTATCTCATGTGACCGCAGGAGCGCAGAGTCCAAAATCCACAGGGCAGGCTGTGAAGCTGACGACTCCGATGGAGGGTCTGGATGAACTCCACAGGAGAGGCTCACTAGCCAAAGCAGGAATGGGGCCTGTCCCCTCTGAACCCTCCTTAAAAGGCTTCCTGTGATTAGATTAAGCATTACTCATTGTAGAAAACACTCCCCTTTGACTGATTACAAATGGAATCAGCTGTGAATGCAGCTGATGTGCTCATGATCTAATCCTATGAAATGTCCTCATTGCAAAGACAGGCCAGCACTTTCCCAACCAGAAAAACAGGTACCACAACTTGGACAAGTTGACAAATGTCCCTGACCATGACACCCTCTTTCTCACCATTCTTGCAAATACCTTTTTATTCACTGTTCAAATCACTCCGGGGTTTATTGGGGCACCACTCTGAACAAACATGCAAAATCACATGCCCTACTCAAGGTTCCATGTACTTATGGTGTTCAATTATATTAGGAGATACAAAATATAAATTTTGTATCAAATAAACCAGTTTTTGCTTCAGTCTCATACATAAGTTAAAGTTTTAAAATATGAATTACCATCTATTTTTAACACTTTGCAATATTGACATTCCTTCATTCTTCCTCATGCAAAAACATTTTTAAACATACATTTAGTCACTATCATTGTACACTCTAGGAATTCATAGATTATACCATCTCAGTCTTTATTGTCTATCTTTCCTTCTGATTTCATTTGTGGTCCCAGCCCTCGTCTTTATCACTCTCACATTCAGCTTCTTTACTATAACATTATTGTGTTACAGTTAGGTGGTATTGTGCTATTCATTTCTGAATCTTTACAATCAGTCCTGTTGCACAATCTGTGTCCCTTCAGCTATAATTACCCAACATTTACCCTGTTTCTATCCCCTGATGATCTCTGTTCTTAACTGAAATTCTCCAAGTTCATTCATTAATGTTTACATCGGTGAGATCATGCAGTATTTGTTCTATTGTTTCTGGCTAATCTCACTCCGCATAATATCCTCAAGATCCATCATGTTGTTACATACTCCATCACCTTATTCTGTCTTACAGCTGCATAATATTCCATAGTATGTTTATACCACAGCTTGTTTATCCATTCATCTGTTGATGGGCATTTGGGTTGTTTCCATCTCTTGTCAATTGTAAATAATGCTGCTATAAACATTGGTGTACAAAAGTCCTTTTGTGTCCTTACCCTCATGTCCTCTGAGTAAATACATAGGAATGATATTGCCAGATTATACAGCAGTTCTATACTCAGCTCCCTGAGGAACCACCAAACTTCCTTCCACAGTGATTTTACCATTTTTCATTCCCACCAACAGTGGATAAGTGTGCCTCTTTCTCCACATCCTCTCCAGCACTTGTCATTTTCTGTTTTATTGATAATGGTCATTCTGGTGTGAGATGATATCTCATTGTGGTTTTGATTTGCATTTTCCTAATAGTCAGAAGAAGTTGAGCATTTTTCATCTGCTTTTTGGCCATTTGTATTTCCTCTTCTAAGAAATGTCTGTTCATGTCTTTTGCCCATTTTGTAATTGAATTGTTTGTCTTTTTATTGTTGAGTTAAACATCTCTTTATATATTCTGGATACGAGACCCTTATCTGATATGTCATTTCCAAATATTATCTCCCATTGTGTAGACTGCCTTTTTCCTTTCTTGACAAAATTCTTTAATGCACAAAAGTGTTTAATTTTGAGGAGTTCTGATTTATCTATTTCTTCAATCCTCATGCTTTGGGTGTAAGATCTAAGAGACTGCCTCCTATTATAAGATTTATATTTCCCTACATTTTCTTCTAAAACTTTTATGGTCTTAGATCTAATGTTTAGGTTTTGATCCATTTTGAGTTAATTTTTATAGGGTGAGAGGTATGAATCCTCTTTCATTCTTTTGCATTTGGATATCCAGTTCTCTAGGCATCATTTATTGAAGAGACTGTTCTGTCCCAGGTGAGTTGGCTTGACTGCCTTATCAAAGGTCAATTGTCCATAGATGAGATGGTCAATATCTGAACACTCTATTCAATTCCATTGGTCAGAATATCTAGCTTTATGTCAGTACCATGCTGTCTTGACCACTGTAGCTTCATAATATACCTTAAAGTCAGGTAGTGTGAGACTTCCAACTTCATTTTTCTTTCTCAGGATATTCTTAGCTCTTCTGGGCACCCAGCCCTTCCAGATAAATTTGGTTATTCAGTTTTCTATTTCCAAAAAGAAAGTTTTGGGGATATTAATTGGCATTGTATTGAACTATGAATCAATTTAGGTAGAATTGATATCTTAACTGTATTTAGTTTTTCCATCTGTTCTAGTCTGCTAGCTGCTGGAAAGCAATATACCAGAAATGGAATGACTTTTAACAAGGGAAATTTAATAAGTTGCTAGTTTACAGTTCTAAGGCTGAGAAAATGTACCAATTAAGTGTATAGAAATGTCTGATCTAAGGCATCTGGGGAAAGATACCTTGGTTCAAGAAGGCCAATGATGTTCAACATTTCTCTCTCAGCTGGAAGGGCACATGGTGAACATGGCAGCATCTGCTGGCTTTCTCGTGGCTCTACCAAAAGAGAACTCTCTCTAAAATGTTTCCTCTTTTAAAGGATTCCAGCAAGCAGCTCCACCTTCAGTGGGTGGAGACACACCTCCATGGAAATCATCTAATCAAAAGTTACCACCCACAATTGGGTGGGTCACATCTATATGGAAACAATCAAAATGCTCCCACTCAGAAATATTGAATGAAGATCAAAGGACATGGCTTTTCTGGGGTCCACCACAGATTCAGACTGACACACCATCCATGAGCACAGTATGCCCTTCCATTTATTTAAGTCTTCTGTGATTTCTTTAAGCAATTTCTTGTAGTTTTCTTTGTATAGGTCTTTTGTATCCTTAGTTAAATTTATTCCTAAATATTTTATTCTTTTGGTTGCAATTGTAAATGGAATTTTTTAAATTTACCCCTCAGATTGTTCATTATTAGTGTGTAGAAGCACTGCAGGCTTTTGAGTGTTGATTTTGTAACCTGTCCCTTTGCTGTACTTCTTTATTAGCTCTAGTAGTTTTGCCATGGATTTTTTTGTTTTTTTTTTTACATATAGTATCATATCATCTGTAAACAGTGAGAGTTTTACTTCTTCCTCTCCAGTTTTGATGCCTTGTATTTCTTTTCCTTGTCTAATTGCTCTGGCTAGAACTTCCAACACAATGTTGAATAATAATGGTGATAGTGGACATCCTTGTCTTGTTCCTGATTTTAGGGGAAACATCAGTTTTTACCCATTGAGGATCATGTTAGCTCTGTTTTTTCATATATTCCCTTTATCATGCTGCAGAAGTTCCCTTCTATTCCTATCCTTTGAAGTGTTTTCATCAAGAAAGGATGTTGAATTTTGTAAAATGCCTTTTCTGCATCAATCAAGATGATCATGTGGTTTTTCTGCTTTGTTTTGTTGATATGGTGTGTTACATTAATTGATTTTCTTATGTTGAAGCATCCTTGCATACCTGGGATGAACTCTACTTGGTCATGGTGTATAATTCTTTTAATGTGCTGTTGGATTTAATTTGCAAGAATTTTATTGAGGATTTTGCATCTATATTCATTAGAAAGATTGGTCTGCAATTTTCTTTTCTTGTAGTATGTTTGTCTGGCTTTGGTACTGAATGTGAAGTTGGCTTCCAGAATGAGTTAGGTAGCCTACACTTCTCTTCAATTAAAAAAAATTTATTAATAAAACCAATCAACATACAATATGAACATTCTTTTTTTATCACAGAGTTGTATATTCAAGATTCTTTTTT
>PVIY010049663.1:0-16610 GCA_004026745.1 Myrmecophaga tridactyla
ATTAGATTTAGCATCACTAATTGCAGAAGACACTCCCCTTTGGCTGATTACAAATGGAATCAGCTGTGGATGCAGCTGACGTGATCATGACCTAATCCTATGAAATGTCCTCATTGCAACAGGCAGGCTAGTGCTTGCCCAATCAGATAAACAGGTACCACAACTTGGCCAAGTTGACACGTGTCCCTAACCATGACAGGTGACAACACAGAAGGGGGAAGATCCTCCCGCATACCTGGGCCCCCTGCTGAATCATATAAATGGCTGAGCCACAGATATTCCCAGACTGAGTGAATTCCCACCGGATCCAAGAGGGTTTGAGAATCACCTTTTACTCCCATACAGTGTATTCCTGGACAAACCATTGGCCCTTCCTGAATCTCCTCAAGGTAGTTCAGACATCCCCAGAACAGTCTGTTTCCACCCGACGGTGTCCGGGACCACTGGGGAGGATGAGGATACCTATGGGTTTGGGGCCTTTATGGACATGGCCCCGAGTCTTGGCCAGATCAGGTTTGGAGGCCCAGGAAGCACTTTGTTGCAGGGTGGAGGGAATGCAGATGCTTCAACACCCGGATATGGACAGCACCATCGAGGATGGGTCATGGCCCTGTGAGGACATGTTAAAATGGAAGATTCTACTAAGAATCTAAGAGATCTGATTCCCAACTGAGTTCTGAGGGAGGCCATGCAACAGAGAGGCCAAGTGGCTGAGAAATGGTGAGGAGACTGTGAAGATCCTCCCCACCATGATAAAAAGGTCCCAGGTGGAACTGGGAAGTAGATGGAAAGAGGTGTGCTTAAGGGGCTTATGTCTCATTTCGAACCTACTGAGAGACAATTTAAGAGTCCACCTAGAGGGTGGGCCACGGTGGCTCAGTGGCAAGAACGTTTGCCTGCCATGCCAGAGGACCCGGGTTCACTTCCCAGTGCCTGCCCATGTAAAAAAAAAAAAAAAGAGTCCACCTAGAGAAGTCCATTCATGCCCCTGGATTTGGGAGCACAGTTACTTGACATTTAACTCTCCTTTAGAAATGCAAAGGTCAAGCAATGGCCTGATTAATGGTTGATGGGCTAGTGTAGAGAGCAGCCTGCACTGAGTGGTCTGCACAACCCCTATTTCTTGGGGATGATGTGGCCCAAATGTGGTCTATGGGCACCAGGATCTCTTAATTCCTGTTCAATAGGTCAGGATTACTCATGACTATACATGCACTACTGCAGGGCCTGTCTGTCCATCCTTAAGTTTCAGAGAGGGCATCAGCTCTGCATTCCTGGTGGGAACCTCTGGCCATAGTCACTGCTGTGCTGTGGTTGCATTGTCAGTCTTTACCAGAACACACCTTCATGCCAGAGCCTGCTTTTCAAATAGTGCCTATTTCTCTGTTGAGGAAGAGGGCATCTTGTTCTGCAACCCTAGTGCTTGCTGCTGTGATTCTCATGTAGGGCTATCCATGAAATTCACATGATGCTTCTCCATGAAATTCACATGATACCTCTAAGACCATGATGTTTCCTGTATAATGTGGTCCAAGGGCTCATCTGCCCTGGGCCTCCTGCACAGTCCTTTCCTTCTCTGTATCTCCCTAAATCTGACAGCCACTTTGCCATGTAGTAGTCTCAGAGAATTTTTCCAACTTAGAATATGTTGCCTTCAGAAGCCAAGGAAACCTGTTAGGCCTCGAAGAAGGGAGGTATGGGATGCAATAACTCGTCCTTTGCAATGGAGGAATTGTTTAGATGCCCCAAACTGTTACAGCCCTAATAATTTTACCACTGGTCAGGGCACTAGAAACTCTCTAGGATTTAACTTCCACCCACTGGATTGAATGTGTCATATCAGAGCATCTCACTTGCTCACCACTTCTTGCTCAGTGGGCAGATTAAGTCATTTATCAGATCAATGATTGAGTAATATGGACTGCAGATTGCCTTAGCTTGTCATAAGGGAATTCCCAAGCCTGTCACATTGGGGTGATGGCTTGGTTCACGTTATAGTAGTCCACTGTCATCCTCCAGAACCCATCTGGGTTTTGAGAAGAGAGATGTTGAATTAAAAGGGGGATAAGATGAGGATCACCATACTACATGCTTTAGGTCTTTAAAGGAGGCATTCCATATCATTCCTTCTGGGAGATGATACTGTTTTCTAGTTACTCATGGCAAGCAGATGGGTATTGAGGTAATTTCAGAGTCTTTATCTCAGAGTTTCCCTTTTTGTTCTCCCATTCTGTGATGTTTTTTCAGTTTCTGGTAATGTCCTTCTTGAAATTTCCATGAAGTATTATTTCTCTGTTAATTCCCTTGTTGCTTGTGCTTTTGATGCAAAATTTGAAGGATCTATTGCCAAAACAAAGTTCATAAAAGTTTTGCGCCTATAGTTTCTTATAAGAGTCTATTGTTTTATCTCTTCTATTTAGGTCATTGATCCATTTTCAATTTTTTATATTGATCATTTACATTTTTTTTGTATGATGTGTGGTAGGAAACTGATGGTCAGATTATGGCATCAACTTGGCCAGGTGATGATGTCCAGTTGCCTGGTTAGGCAAGCACTGGCCTAACCATTGCTGCAGGGATATTTCTGGCTGGTTGATAAACTGGAAGGCTGGTGTATTAGATCATCAGTCAGCTGATTGCAGCTTTGACTGAATACATTGATAATCAACTAAGGGCATGCCTCTGCCACCAAGATAATCCAACGAGTTGGAATTGACCCAATCAGTTGAAGACTTTTAATGAAGAAGAGTGTATTGCCAGTTCTTATGCCAAACTACATTGTTATGGTGACACTTTTTCTAGTAGGCTTTGAATCATAAATGTGAGTCAATCCCTTGTTGTTCTTTTTGGAGATGGTTTTGGACTTTTAAGGCTCCTTGAGCTTTAGTGTCAATTTTAGATTCAGTGTTTTGGTTCCCACCAAAAAGGCTGCTGGTGTTTTGATACGGTTGAGAATGAATATAGAGATTGTGTTGTGAAGTATTGATATCTTACCAATAGTAAACCTTCTAGTTCATGTACCTACACTGTCTTTCAATTGAATAAGGATGACTCATTTTTCAGATACGTTTTCTAGTGCCAGTGCAGAAAAGGTAGATATTTGCATATTCTTAGTTATTTTATTCTTTAGATACTGTTGTAAATGGAATTGTTTTCTTAATTTCAGTTTCAGATAATTCTACCTTTGGGTAGAAACAAAACTGATCTTTGCATGTTGCTCTTGTTCTTTGCAACTTTGTTAAATTTGTTTATTGGCTCTAGTATCTTTGTTGTGGATATTTGTTTTTTAATGTAGGATTATGTCACTCATGAACAGAAAGAGATTGACGTTTGCTTTTCAATTTAGAGTCTTTTTATTTCTCCCATATTCCCCATTGTTCAGGTTAGAACTTTCAGTAAATCCTGAATGCTGGTACAGAAGGTGGGCCCCTCTCATGTTCATGATCTTATGGGTGCCCTATGATTTTTGACAAAAGTGTAAACGCCTTTATTGAAGATAGTCTTTTCAAAAATTGGTGCTGGACCACTGGACCAATAGATCACACAGGGTAGGGAATTTGATTGATCACAATACCAAGCAATATTTCAACAACCTACTTTGCAAATTTGGAAAAGCTGCTTACTAATTTATTCAGGAAAGAAGGGAAAGGGGCCTTGAATATACAAAAACATCATAAAAATGAAGAACGAGATGGAAGGACTTACACTTCCTGGTTTGAATCTTATTTTAATGTCACAGTAATAAATGCAGCATGGTATAGACACAAAGATAGACATACTGATCAGTGGAATTGAAAGGAGAGTTTGGAATAGGCCCTCAGATCTATTTTCAATTGACTTTTGAGCAGGCCCCTGAAACAGTGAACTGGGACAGAATAGTCTCTTCAATAAATGGGGTTTGGAGAACTGGATATCCACATACAAAGGAACGAAAGAAGACCCCTAGCTCACAGAGAGTACAAAAATTAGCTCAAAGGAGATCAAAGACCTAAATATAAAAGCCAGCGGTATAAAAAAAACTAGAAGAAAATATAGGGAAGCATCTTTAAGACCTAGTGATAAGAAGTGGCTTTTAAGACCTTACACCCAGAGCACAAGCAATGAACAATATATAAAAGGAACATCCTCAAGAATAAATAATTCTGTGCTTCAAAGGACTTGTCAAAAGGGTGAAAAGGCAAACAACTCAATGGGAGAAAATATTTGGTAACTGCATATCTGATAAGGGTTTGATATCCATTATATATAAAGAAATTCTACAACTCAATATTAAAAAGACAAACAATCCTATTATATAATGTCAAAAGATGTGCATAGAAAGTTCTGTAAAGAGGAAGTAGAAAAGACTAAAATGCACATAAAGAGATGCTCATCTTCACTAGCTATTAGGGAAATTCAAATTAAAACCACAATGAGTTATCCCACATGTATTTAATAGCAGGCATGGGAAACTACCAGTGTTAAAGAGCATATGGAGAAAGAGAAACACTTGTTCACTGCTGGTGGGAATGTAAAATGGTACAGCCACTGTGGAAGATGATTTGGCAGTTACTCAGAATGTTACCTAATGAGTTGCATTAAAACCGGGCAATTCCACTACTTGTATATACTCAGAAGATGCAAAAGTGAGCACACCAATGGATATTTTGCACACTGAGGTCTATAGTGGCATTATTCACCTTTTCCAAGATGGAAATGATCCAAATGTCCATTAACTGATGAATACAGAAGCACGATGTGGTATGAACATACAATGGAATATTATTCAACAGTAAGAAGGAACGAAGTCCTGAAGCACGTGACAATGTGGGTGAATCTTGATGAGTGAAATAGGTCTGGCACAATAAAACAAATACCGAATGATTTCAATAATATGAACTAACTAGAATATGCAAACACATAGTCATAAAACTTAGAATATAGGCTACCAACAGATAGGAAGAGGCTAGAAAATGGGGAGCAGTTGCTTAATATGTACAGAATTTTTAATGAAGTTCAACTAAAATGTTTGGAAATGGATAGAGGTGATGATAGTTCTTTCTTGGGATTATGAATTATAGTGCTGAATTGAATAAAGTTGAAAGGGGTTGTTTATAGTCATGCATGTCATCAGAAGTAAAGCTAGAGATTATAATATGGGATTGTTGACAGTGAACCTTGCATTGGATATTGTTTATGATTAACACTACAAATACAAATATATACTTTCATGAAGTAGTGCAAAATTTTGACACTTGTACAAAGAGTTAGTAATAGAGTGGTATATGGGGGAAAAGCACCTAATCCAAACCACAGACTGCAGTTCACAGTAATATTCCAGTATTCTTTCATCAACTGTAATAAATGACCACACTGATACCAAGGATCAATAAAAGGGGGGATAGGGTATGGGGTATTTTGGGTTTTCTTTTTTATGTCTATTTGTTATTTTTCTTCTTGGAGTAAGGAAAATGTTCTAAAAACTGACTTCAATGATTGTTGTAGAAATAGGTTATGATATTGTGAGAATTCGTGTAATCTGGATGAATTATATGTGACAAAATCTGAATAAATTTGCAATTTAAAGAAAGTGGACCGTGTCACTAGTATAGAAACTAGTTAACATTTTTGGATATTCTCAGACGTGAAATTTTCTGTTCTCCAAAAACTCTGTACATGCATTGTTATAACTGCTTTATTAGTAAAAACCAAGGATGGAGAGTCCTAAATGTTTACCCACAGGCAAACTTTCCAGGGAAAACTAGTCAGCAATAAAGAGGAACAAAATTTGATACACAAAGAAATCTGGATATTATTGTAAAATTATGATGTGTGATAAATGCCAATTCCTAAAGGTTATATTTTTTACTTTTTTTTCTTTTTGTTTTTATTCTAAAGGTTACATTTTGAATCGCTCATTTATATGTATTTTGATTTATGAAATGATAAAGTTATAGAAGAGTAGAACATATCAGAAGCTGCCAGATGTTGAAATGTGCTTGCGGGAGTAAAGTGGCTGTGACGATCATGGGGCAACATGAGGCATCTTTGAGGGTGGAGATATCCTGCGTCTCCTGATCAGTGTCAGTTTCCTGGTGAGGAAATTATAGTTCAGTGTTACGAGATGCTGATACTATGGGAACATTGGCTAAGAGTGTAAAGGATCTGTAGTTGTTTTTTTTTTTTTGCTTGTTTGGGGGGGTGCATGGTCCGGGAATCGAATCCGGATCTCATGCATGAAAGGCGAACATTCTACACTGAACCACCAGTGCACCCCTCTTTAGTTGTTTTTAAATCCACATAAAATACAAAGTTTACTTAGAAGTAGACAGAACACACTATTGGTTTTCTTTCTCTGGAACAATGAAATAATCTAAAATTGAGAGTGTTGATGGATTGTGAACTTTGGGCGCTATGCTTGATCCCTGATGAATGCAGGTGACCGCGGTATGTACTGACTGAGAAGCAGATTGGCGAACAATGGTGTATACTTATGAACGAAGTTGTGAGGCATGCAGCGATGTGAATGAACATGTGGGACATTTGATGAGGCAAAATATGCCAGAAACAAAAGAACAATGGTATGGTCACCTTTAGAAAATGCTTATAAGAAAACAGGGGCTTAGATTGTAAGCTTTTATAGCAGACATGTTAAGTCCAAAGTGATAACTTATTTCTGGATTTCGAGAGACTGTTTAGATAGATAGATAGATAGATAGATAGATAGATAGATAGATAGATAGATAGATAGATAGATAGATAGATAGATAGATAGATAGATATTTAGATATTTAGAGATAGGAGCGAAGCCAATCAGGTTAGGGTTAAACTAATTCAGAACACAAGGGTAAGAAAGACAGTGTTTATATTTTAGAACCACACATACTCTTTGAGACCAAAGGAAGAAAGATTTATTTGGTCTGGAGCTTAAATTTTCTGTAGCACATAATCTGATTTAACCTATTTGTATAGCTCATTTGAACAAATTGAAACACAAGGAGCCCAGAATAAGAAAGAGGGCCTTTCTTTCTTAAAATTAATGCAATGCCTGAATATATCCTAGAATGTATTAAGCAGATAATCAAAAAGTATTGGCAAATTTCCCCGTACGTGGGACATGACATCCAGGAGTGAAAGTCTCCCTGGTAACGTGGGAGATGACTCCCAGGGATGAATCCAGACTGGGCACTGTGGGATCAACAATTCCATCCTGACCAAAAGGGGGGAAAGAAGTGTAGTTAATAAAGTATCAGTGCAGAGAGAGTTCAAATGGAGTCGAGAGGCTACTCTGGAGGTTGCTCTCACGCAAGTTTCTGGTAAACCTTATGACCTATCATAACCTGCCAACCCCCAACCAGGACCATTCCAGCCAATCCTAAAGAACACCTAGGGCAATATATAAGATTCCACAAGGATTCAAGGCATTAGAGTATCTTTCCAGAAACCTACAACCTCCAGATGGGTCCCTGGTCCAGGTAAGTCCTGAAACCTAGCCCAGAACGTCAGATAGTTCCATCTCCCTACCCCGTGTTAGTGACAGATTCTTCCAACGTGAGTAAGTTAGATAGCCCAAACACCCCTAAAGTGAGGGATGGAAAGAAAGAAGAAGATGTGGAGTTATACAGAGAAGATAGGATTTAACAAATGAGTATGATTGCTGAATCATTAAATCGATATCTCTTTTAGTCTCCAGTATTTTTGAGCAGCTAGAAGTAAAAACCTAAAATTGTGGAATCATAACCCATATAAATATGTTCTACACATTTGTTCTACAACTAGTGTTCTACAACTAATTGTGGTGCTGTGCTTTGAAATGTATTGCTTTTTTGTATGTATGTTATTTTTCCAAAAAAGAAAGAAAAAAAGGTCGATTGTAGTGATAAAAAAAAATTTAAGCCTTTTAGCCTCCTATATGCTGGAGCAGCTAGAAGGAAAAATATGAAAGAATCGTGTGGTAGCCCGTGACAAACTCTGGGATCTGTCCTGTAGTTTCTTGTTGAGGAGTGCTGTGAAAACTATTGCTTTTTTATGTTTTTGCTTTGTTTATATGTTATATTATACAATAAAAAAGTTTAAAAAATAGAACACAAATATCTAAGAATAAACTAATTATTTATTAATGGTACATCCTGAGTAATGTGTGTATGCTTGTGCGCTGGACTAAAGAATTATAAAAGAGAGTGAGAAAAAAGCAACATCATGATATGAATATAGATAGTTTTGTTTTTAGTTTCATTTTTTATATTATCACCAAGAAAAGTAT
Source organism: Myrmecophaga tridactyla (assembly GCA_004026745.1). NCBI lineage: Eukaryota > Metazoa > Chordata > Mammalia > Pilosa > Myrmecophagidae > Myrmecophaga > Myrmecophaga tridactyla. The sequence continues at coordinate 8,243 of PVIY010049663.1, forward strand.
ATTAATTTTTCTAGTGATACCCTTAGCATTTTCTGATTGTGATGGTACAAAAGCAAACAAGTGCCTAAGATGCAAAGTAAGGATTAAGTGGTAATTACCTACAACTGTGCTGGAAAGGTAAAATGAGAGCAGCACTTGGGAAATCTTTGGGTGGTTTATTAAAAACTGAAATATACAACTACCATATGATCCACCCATTCCATACATAAGTATTTACCCAGGAAGTGATAGCACATGTTCATACAAACAATTTTACAGGAATTGTCACAGCAATTTGACTTTTGACACAAACAAATATTACAGTCAAATGACCCCCTGCAGAGGAACACGTGAACAAACTGTGTACGCATCGACACAATGCCAGAGGGGGAACTGTGCACACAGAACAACACAGGATAAAGCACAAATGATGCGGAGGAAAGAAGTCAAGTAAGAAGAATATAAATTGTATAGTTATATCCATTAAAAAAATCATTTCAACATGCAAACTAATTAAGAGTGAGGGAGAGCAAATGAGCAGTTGCTTAAGAAAGGGGGTGTAAGGGGGACAAGGGTTGCACGAAAGGCAGTGTGATATTTGCAGCCACTTAATTTAGAGGCTTGCATTCATGGACGACACAGACTTCAGTGATAAAAAAAAAAACCAAAATGCGTTATGAAAGTACTTAAAAATTTATTAGAAATGAGATATATTTATATCACCACTACCTACATAAGCTTCATAAGAACAAGCCTCAAGATCAAAGGTTTGGGTTACTGATTTGGGTGTCCCTAATGTTTGACACAGTATCAGGGGTTTCCCTGGTGTTAAAGTTTAATAGTTTCATGATTTTTCTCTCATCCTTCAAGGGACTTTGCCAATATTTTTTGATTATCTGCTTAAAATACTCTGGGATGTATCTAGGCATTACATTAAGCTATACTGGATTAAAGGCCCTCATTCTTATTCTGGACTCCCTGTGTTTGGATTGTTTAAATGATCTATCAAGACTAGTTGAGTTAGATTATGTGCCACAGAAAATTTAGGTTCTGGACAAAATAAACCTTTCTTCCTTTGGTCTCAAAGAGTTGATGAAGTTCTATAATATAGACAATGTCTTTCTTACCCCCTGTATTCTGAGTTACCTTAATCCTGACCTGATCGACATCATTTTTAACTCTAAATACCAAGTTGTACATATATAAAACAGCCCCTCAAAATCCAGAAATAATAATTACAACTCCAGGAACTAGGAGTGGTAAGAACTTACAAACTAGGCCACAGTTTTCTTATAAGTATTTTCTAAATAAGACCATACAATAATTGCTCTTTTGTTTCTGGCTTATTTTGCCTCACCAAATGTCCCACAGGTTCGTTCACAATGTTGCATGCCTCACAACTTTGTTTCTTTTTTGTAGCAGCACAATATTCAATCATATATATACATCATCGTATGCCAATCTACTTCTCAGTCAGTGCATCCTTCAGCCACCTCCATTCATTAAGCACTATGTATAATGTCCAAAATTCACAGTCCATCAACACTCTCAATTTCAGATAATTTCATTGCTCTCGAGAAAGATAACCAATAAACACACACGCACCAAATAGAAAATCTCAATCTCCCCTTAACTCTTGTCCCTCCCCCCATTATTTACCCCTGGTATTGCTGTGACACTGTTATTGTTTTCCTGTTAAACATAGTCCATAGCAAGCAATAGCATTTTCCTCCCTATACCTTGAAGTTACACACTTTGTACGAGATTCATACCTTTGCAGTAGTTCATACAAGAACTTATTTATATTTGTAGTGTTAATCAGTGGGACACATGAGTCTTTACAATCCCTTTCGATCATGTTCACCTTCAATATGGTAATATTACTTATAGACCCACTAGTGAACTGCCTGCCTTCACTTCTATTTATTCCTTTACAATTCAGTTCAAGTTCATTATCTAACTGTTTACCCATCTCAAGCTCCCATATAGCGATAGATCCCCTATATTCTGTATTATAAACCTCTGATTTTACCTTTACCATGGTCATAAAGAGGAGTCATACAGTATCTATGCTTTTTTGGTCTGGCTTATTTCACTCAGCATTATATCCTCAAGCCTCATCCATCTTGGTATGTGCTTGAGGACATCATTTCATTTTACTGCTGCATAATGTTCCATTGTATGTATATATCACATTTTGTTTATCCACTTGTCTGTTGATGGGCGCTTGATTTGTTTCCTTCTCTTGGCAACTGTGAATAATGCTGCTGTGAATATCAGTGTGAAAATGTAAGTTTGTGTCACTGCTTTTATCTCTTCTGGATATATACTGAGTACTGTATTGCCAGGTCATAGAGCAACTCAATATGTAGTTTTCTGAGAAGCCTCCAGACTGTCTTCCATAGTGGCAGTACCAGTATACCTTCCCACCAGCAGTGCATAAGTGTCCTGATATCTCCACATCCTCTCCAACATTTGTAGCTTGTTTGTTTAAAAGCAGTCATTCTTATAGGTGTGAAGTGATATCTCATTGTAGTCTTGATCTGTATTTCTCTTAGAGCTAATGAGAATGAGCATCTCTTCCTATGCTTTTTAGCCATCTGTATTTGCTCTTCAGAATATGTCTATTCATATCTTTAGTCCATTTTATAATTGGGTTGTTTGTTCTTTTGTTGTTGAGTTGTATGATTTCTTTATGTATACAGGATATCAAACCTTTGTCCAATGTGTGATTTCCAAATATTTTCTCCCATTGAATTGGTTGCCTCTTCACCTTTTTGACAAAGTTTTTGAGGTGCAGAAGTATTTAATTTTGAAGAGTTCCCATTTGTCTATTTTTCCTTTTGTTGCTTTGCTTTGGATGTAAAGTTTAGTAAGGTACCTCCTTACGCTAGGTCTTGAAGACCTTTTCTTCTAGGAGCATTATGATATTAATTCTTATATTTAGGTGTTTGATCCACTTTGGGTTAATTTTTGTATAGGGTGTAAGGTAAGGATCCTTTTTCATTCTTCTGGCTATTGATATCGTTTTCCCATGCCTCTTTATTGAAAAAACTATTTTGTCCCAGTTCAGTGGATTTGGGGGCCTTGTTGAAGATCAGTTTACCATAGATTTGGTGGTCTATTTCTGTACTCTTGATTCTATTCTATTGGTCAAACACTTCTAACTTTGTGCCAGTAGCATGCTGGTTTGACCACTGTGGCTTTATAATAAGTTTTAAAATTGGAGAGTGTTAATCCTCTCCAATTTCATTCTTTTTTAGAATGCTTTTAGTTATTCACATTCTTTTTCCCTCCCAAATGAATTTTTTAACTAGCTTTTCCAAGTCTTCAAAGTAAGTTGTTGGGATTTTGACTGGTACTGCATCAAATCTGTAGATCAATTTGGGTAGAATTGACATCTTAACTACATTTAACCTTCCTATCCATGAACATGGAATGACTTTCCACTTATTTCGAACACCTTTGCTTTCATTTAGCAATGTTCACAGTTCTCTATTTACACGTCCTTTACATCCCTAGTTAAGTTCATTCCTACATACTTGATTCTTTTAGCTGCTATTTTGAATGGAAATTTTTCCTTAATTGACTCCTCTGTTAAGTCATTCCTTGTGTATAGAAACATTACTGATTTTTACTCTTTAATTTTATAACCTGCCATCTTACTGAATTTATTAGCTCAAGTAACTTCGTTTTAGATTTCTCAGGATTTTCCAAGTATAGTATCATGTCATCTATAAATAATGAAAGTTTTACTCCTTCCTTTCCAATTTGGATGCCTTTTTCCTGCCTTATTGTTCTAGCCAGAGCTTCTAGTACAATGTTGAGTAATAGCTGTGACAGAGAGCATCCTTGTCTCATTCCCAATCTTAGAGGGAGAGTTTTCAGTCCCTCACCATTGAGCACGATGCTGGCTATGGGTTTTTCATATATGCCCTTTATCATATTGAAGAATTTACCTTTGATTCCTATCTTTTGAAGTATTTTTATAAGAAAAGAATGTTGACTTTTGTCAAATGCTTTTTCAGCGTCAATCAAGATAATCATATGATTTTTCTGTTTTGATATTGTTAATGTGCTATATTACATTGACTGCTATTCTTGTGTTGAACCTTCCTTTCATTCCTGCTATAAACCCCACTTTGTCATTGTGTATAATTCTTTTAAAATGCTGTTGGACTTGATTTGTGGATATTTTGTTGAGAATTTTTGCATCTATTTTCATTAGGCAGATTGGTCTGTAGTTTTCCTTTCTTGTAGCATCTTTACCTTGTTTGGGTATTAAAGTGATTCATGTTAGCTTCACAAAATGAGTAGGTAGGGTTCCTTTCTCCTCAATTTTTTAGAAAAGCTTGTGCAGGATTGGTGTTAGTTCTTTTTTGAAATGTTTGACAAAATTCCCCTGTGAAGCCTTCTGGCCCTGGGCTTTTCTATGTAGAAATATTTTTGAAAACTGATTGAATCTCTTTGCTTGTGATTGGTTTGTTGAGATCTTCTATTTCTTCTTGAGTCAGTGTAGCTTGTATGTACATTTTTTTTTAACATGGGCAGGCACCGGGAATCGAACCCGGGTCCTCGGGCATGGCAGGCAAGCATTCTTACCTGCTGAGCCACCGTGGCCTGTCCTGTGTGTACATTTTAAGGAACTTGTCCATTTCAACTAAGTTGTCTTGTTCGTTGGTGTATAGTTGTTCATAGTATCGTCTTATGAGTTTTTTCTTTCTTCAGAGTCTGTCATAATGACCCCCTCTTATTTCTGATTTTGTTTATTTGTATCCTCTCTCTTTTTCTCTTTGTCAGCATTGCTAGTGGCCCATCAGTTTTATTGATTTTCTTAAAGCACCAGCTTTTAGTTTTTTTTATTCTTTCTATTGTTCATTTGCTCTCCTATTCATTTAACTCTGCATTAACCTTTGTTATTTCTCTTCTTCCATTTTCTTTGGGATTAGTTCATTCTCAATATCTACCAGGTGAGATGTTAATCCTTGATTTTTCCTCTTTCTTCTTTTTAAATATAGGCATTTACAGCAATAAATTTCCCTCTCAGCATAGCCTTTGCCCCATCCCCTAAGTTCTGATATGTTGTGTTCTCATTTTCATTCATCTCTAGATAGTGACTGATTTCTCTAGCAATATCTTTTTTGACCCACTCATTGGTTAAAATTGTGTTATTTAATCTCTCTATATTTGTGAAAGTTCTTGTTCTTTGGTGGTTCTTGATTTCCAGCTTCACTCAATTGTGATCAGAGAAAATGATTTGAAAATTTTTAATGTTTTTAAATTTATAAAGACATATGATCTATCTTGGAGAATGTTCCATGAGCACTAGAGAAGAATGTATATCTTAGTGTTTTCAGGTGTATTGACCTATATAGGTCTGCTAGGCCTAATTCACTTATCAATTTGTTTAAGTTCTCTATTTCCTTTGATCCTTTGTCTGGTTGTTCTATCTATAGAGGAGAGTGGTGTATTAAAAGTCACCTTCTATTATTGTTGACTATCTATCACTCCTTTGGTTTAAGCAATGTTTGTTTCATGTACTACAGGGCCCCTTGATTGGGAGCATAGACACTTATGATATGTCTTCTTGGTAAATTGTCTCTTTTACTAATATATAGTGTCCTTCTTTGTCTCTTATGGTGTCTTTACATTTAAAGCCTGTTTTGTCTGATATTATTATAGCCAGTTCTGCTTTTGTTTGGTCACAGCCTGCATGGAACATCTTTTTCCACCCTTTCATTTTCAATCCATTTGTATCCTTGTGTCTAAGATGAATCTCTTGTAAGCAGCAGACAGTTGGATATTTCTTAATCCATTCTGCCTGTCTGCATCTTTTAATTGATCCATTTAGTCCATTAACATTCAAAGTAATTATTGTAAAGGCATTTCTTTAATCCACTATCTTATCCTTTGGATTTTATTAGTCAGATCTATATCTATTTTTCACTCTTTCTCTTTTTATGCTTTAAGTTACCCTTACTGGTACTCTTCATTTCTGTGCCCTCTTCCAGACCTTCCTCTACTGTTTTTTTTTCAGCCAGCAGAACTCCCTTTAATATTTCTCATAGCACTGGTCTCTTGTTGATATAGTCTGTCAGCCTTTGTCTGTGAAAATTTTAATCTCCCCTTCGGTTTTGAAGGACAATTTGGCTGGGTACAGAATTCTTAGCTGGAAGTCTTTCTCTTTCAAGATCTGAAATATATCATACCACCACCTGCTCACCTCCATAGTGCCTGCTCAGTAGTCTGAACTCAGTCCTATGTGGTTTTCCTTGTATGTAGTAGATTTTTTTTCTCTTGCTGCTTTCAGGATTTTCTGCTTCTCCTCAACATTTGACAGACTGATTAGTGTTTATCTTGGGGCAGGTCTATTTGGATTTATTCTCTTTGGAGTTCACTGGGCTTCTTTGATTTGAATATGTACATCTTTTATATAGTTTTCCCCCTTTATAACCTCCACTGATCTTCTTAGCCCTTCACTTTTCTGTTCTCCTTCTGGGACACCAATGATTCTTATATTTGTGTACTTTGTTTTGTCCATCATTTTCCTGAGATCCAATTCAAAATTTTTCCATCTTTTTTGTCATTTGCTCTTTTTGTGAGTTCAAAATCATTGTCTTGTCCTCTGGTTCACTTATTCTTTCTTCTGCCTTTTCAGATCTGCTGTTGTGTGTCTGTAGTATATTTTTTATTTAGTCTAGAGCATCTTTAATCTCTGTGATAACTACTATTTTTCTATTTATCCTTTCTAATTCCTCTTTATGGTCTTCTAGTGTCTTCTTGGTCTCCTTTTGTTATTAGCCAAACCGCTTATTTTGTTTTAGTAGAGTAATATGAACATCTTTGATCAGTTGCACCAGAGTGTGTATCTCCTCTGGTGTTTAAATTTGATCATTCTTTGGGCTATATCTATGGGCATCTTCATATGTTTAGTGATCTTCCGTTGCCTTCACAGCATGTAAATATCTTGATAGGTTTATTTTGGAAGTCGATTTCCTTCAGTAGTCTAAAGCTTTGTATTTGCAGGATGGGTGTGGTGTAGGATGCGGGGCATGGAGAGGGCACAACAGTGCAGTGACAGGTTGTGGTGCAGGTGTATGTGTGGGTCAGGGATACTACAACGGTGCCTGTGAACACGGGGCCTGGGTCGCAAGGTTGTGGAGGTGAAGCGTGGGGCCCTAGGGGCGAGGTGCAGCTCAGGCAGGCCTTAGAGCACAGAAGCAGAGTGTGGAATAGGGGACACAGAAGTAGGGCACGGTGGGAGGTGAGTGGGGGGCTGAGTGGATGTGCTTGAGCTGGCACATGGGCAGGATGTGGGTGGGCACATTAAATGTGTGGGTCATGGGTGTCAGGGTGTGAGGTACAGGGCATAGATGTCGGAGCACAGTTAGCACAGGGCAAAGGTGTGTCCTTGCACAAGGAAAGGGGTCCAGGAGGTCCAGGATGCAGATGCACAAGTGTGTAAGGGGAGCACAGATCACAAAGGTTATGGGATGTGCGTCAGTGGTGGCTGTTGTCAGGTGGGCGGGGCTCTGGCACGGGTGTGCATGTGCAGGGGGTTTGGGACATGGGTACGCACATATGCTCTGGGGGTGGGGGGGCTGTGTGGCACAGATGTGCACCAAAGCGGCTGCCAGGTGTGGGAGAAGGGCATTTGTGCTGGGAGTGGGGTGGGGTGAAGCAAGGGTGTGTACAAGTGCGGAACAGGGGGAATGGGTGCAGGGGTCAGGAAGTAAGTGCATGCATACCTGTGTGCCCGGCAGGGACGATGTAGCTTTGCCTGTGCATGGGTCATGGGGCAGGGCCCTGGTGTGCGCTGGTCTGGGGATCATGGCCCTGGTGTGCAAGTGCTAGAGCTCAGGGGGAGCGGGGCTAGATTGCACTTTCATGGGCTGTGGAGCAGGTGTGGCCTGGATGCACAGGTCAGAGCTTGCACAGAGCAAGACAGGAGCGGGCGTGTGTGCGTGCATGGGTCTGGAGGGCTGGATGCTGATGGGCGCATGTGCAGAGCTCAGGGGTGGGTAGGGCAGGTTTGTGCGACTGTATTGGTTGTGTGTGGGTATGGTCTGGTTTGAAGGTGAGCGCCTGCAGCCCAGATGCACAGGGAGGTGGGGGTCGAGGGACTGGACGCGGGTGCACGGGTCTCAGGAAGGGTGGGCCGAGACTGTATGCCTGTGAGGGAAAGGTGGTTCAGGCTGGGACAGGCTTGCATGCATACGCGGGTTTGGTGTGTAGTGCATGGAGAGGGGTCAGGGCAGGGTGCTTGAAATGTGTTGGGGGGTGGGTGATGGGGTTCTGGTGCTTTGGGTATTGGGGGAGTCATGGGTCGTGGGTCAGGGGCAGCACTTGTGAAGGTAGTGCTTTCAAGGAAGTTGGATTGGCTTACTTC
>PVIY010049664.1:0-16598 GCA_004026745.1 Myrmecophaga tridactyla
ATTAAGACATGTATTGTTTTAAAAATAATTAAGTGTAATTTTGCATGTTTGGGAGCTGGCTCTCCAGTGGCTTCAAAATCTTTTATTATTTATTTGTGATGTGGAATATAGATGAATTCCATGGCTCAGCTAAGCATTTGCTGCTTTATTTATTCTCAAATGCTCACCAAGGCCAAAGCATTGTCATTAAAGATGTGATGTCTGGGTCTTCAGGAGATATTTCTGGGGTCCTCTCTTGACCCTCAGTATTCCTGTTATGCACAAATCATAGGGTTCATAACAATCATGGAATCCAGTTTGCTTTATTTTACAGGTAAGGAAATGGAGGCCCAGAGAGGCGAAGGGACTATTCTAAGGCCACAGAAAGTCAGTGGTGGAGTGGGGTCCTGAGCTTGGGTCTCTCCCAGCCCCACCCTTGCATTTTCCACCACACCTGGGTGTCCTGCATTTTAGTCACTCTCTTACCACGTCCATGTACCACCTGTACTGGTGTTGACTCAATTATTTTTTTTCCTTAAATCGATCCACTTTTTAAAATGTGAAGACATTTATTTAATGTAAATGGAAAATCTTTTTACTCACCAACGTAGAAAGCAAATGAAAATTAATGCAATGCAAGCAAAGCAGTGTTATTAAAGCTCTAGCAAGACAATTGTGCTTGATAAGAGAGCAACTCATTAAAACAAAAGTTAACATCTGCTCTGCATGCTAAGTCTATAATATTGAGGGGTGTGAAGGATCTTTAAGGCCCTGGGCTGAGGCTCACTGTCTGTTAAAAGGAAACAATAGCAAGTGTGAGAGGGGTGCTCAGGACCCTGTAGCCCCAACCTGAGACTTCCTTCTTACGGTAAACAGAAGAATTGGAAAGGACATTAACTTCTCCCAGGGTGATTGCATCCCATCTAAAATCAGGTCAAGATCCACTGCTCATGTGAGAGGTGACTCCCAGGGGTGGACCTGGCCCTGGCACTATGGAATCAACAATGCCATGCTGACCAAAAGGGGGAAAAGGTGTAACTGATAAAGTATCAGTGGCTGAGAGTGTTTAGAGTTGAGAGGCTACTCTGGAGGTCACTTTTACGCAAGCTTCGTTAGACATTGCTGCCTATCATAACTTGCCAAAACCATTCCAGCCAATCCTAAAGAACACCTAGGGCAATATAAAAGATTCTACAAAGGTTCCATGCACTAGGGTAACTTTCCAGAAACCTACAACCTCCAGATGGTCCCTGGACCAGGTAAGTCCTGAAACCTAGAGGGCCCAGCCTCTCCAGAACATCAGCTAGTTCCATCTCCCTATCCCATGTTATTGACAGCCCCTTCCAACATGAAAAAGTTAGAATGGGCTTAGCCCAAATACGTGGGATAGAAAGATCAAAGGTGATGGTGGTAGGGTAGGTAGGTAGAGAAGGTAGGGTCGAACAAACAAATACGATTGCTGAATCATTATATTGATATTTCTTTTAGTCTTTAGCACCTTAGAGCAGCTATAAATAAAACACTAAAATGGTGAAATTGTAATCCATACCAAACTCTGAAATCTGTTCTATAGCTAATTGCTGCGATGTGCTTTGAGATTCATTGCTTTTTAGTATATATGTTATTTTTCACAAAAAAAGAAAAAAAATTTCTTGTAGCCTCCAGTGTTTTGAAGCAACTAGAAGGAAAAATCTGAAATAGTGGAGTGGTAACCCATTACAAACTCTGAAATCTGTTCTGTATCTACTTATTAAAGTGTACTTTGGAAATCATTGTTTTTTATTTCTTTTCTTTGTATATATATGTTATATTTAACGATAAAAAAAGTTTTTAAAAAAAGCGAAAGCAAGCACACACACACAAAGAACCTCTGTAGGTCCTTAGTTTAGACACAAGTGGGAAGTGGAGGGCTTCTTTTTTCCTTCCTTCTTTCCCTTCCTCCCCTTGCCAATGCAAGGCACAGATGATAAGACCTCAACAGGACACTGTCCCCATCATCTCGAAGCTTGCATCTTTGAGGATGACTGACTATTCAAGCCCTATTTTTGGAAAGGACTTGACTTTCCCTGGGTGGGCAACTCTGAAGTCTTAGGTAAGAGGGCACCTTGAGGGCATGGCAGTGGTCAAATAATTTTCATTTCTCTAAAAATGTGGAAAAAGCCAGCTTTCTTCTTAATGAAAGTTTGTTTGGTGTCCTAGGAGTTGGGGTTTGTAGAGGGAGCAAGTAGAAAAGGAGTTGAAAAAAAGGTGGAAAGAGGAAAAAGGGAAGGCAGCTAGTTTGGCTCTGTTCCTCACTTTAGAGGGTGTGACTAAGTCTGCTGGTTGTCTCCCAGTATTAGTTATCCCCTTAGTCTATAGTGACAGACATCCAAATTTTTAAGCTTGGCAATTAGCTGACAAGAAGAAAAAATATATTTGCCAGCCTCCATTGTAACTGGGTGAAGACCTGTAGCAGATGACATGTAAGGGGAAGTGTCAGGTAGCAGTTTCAAGGGACCTTCTGTAAAAAAACAACTGTTTGGATCCTTTGCTTTTATTTCTTTATTTCTTCCCCTTTTCTGTTTCTTGGAATTTGGATATGATGGCTGGAGTCAGGCAGCCATTTCAGACTATGAGGTGACCATGAAAATGGAGTCTACATAAAGAACAACAAGACTGAAGGAGCCTGGATTTTTTTTAACCTTTTTTTTTTAATTGTAAAATATAACATATATAAAAAGAAAAGAAAGAAAAAAGCAGTAATTTTCAAAGCACACTTCAACAAGTATTTGCAGAACAGATCCCAGAATTTGTCATGGGTTACCCTTCTACCATCTCAGATTTTTCCTTCTAGTTGCTCTAAGACACTGGAGGCTAGAAGGAATATTAATATAATATTAATATAGTGATTTAGCAGCCATCCTTGTCTGTTACATTCCATTTTCTCTGTTATACCTCTTCTTTCTCCTTTAATCCTTCTCCCAATCTATAGGGACTTTGGGCAATGCCCATTCTGACTTTTTCATGTTGAGAAGGGATGTCACATTAAAGGATAGGATGAAATTTTTTGATAATTTTGGAGAGGCTGGTCCCTCTTGAGTTTCAGGATTTAGCTGACCTAGGAATCCTCTGGGAATTATATGTTCCAGGAAGGCAAACCTGGTGCATGAAACCTTTATAGAATCTCAGTTCAAGCCCTCGGTGTTCTTAAGAGTCAACAGGAGTGATGTTGGTTGTGGTTTAGCAAACCATGGCAGTTAACACTATCTCACTGAAGCTTTCATGAGCATTGCCTCCAGAACAGCCTCTTGACTCCATTTGATATTTCTTGGCCACTGATGACTTGTTATATTACACTACCTTTTCCCTTTTTGGTGAGGAAGGTGTTGTCTATCCCATGGTAGCTCGGCCAGGCTCATCCCCAGGAGTCATACCCCATGATGTCAGGGAGATATTTTACCCCTGAATGGCTTGTACCACTTAGGGGTGAGGGCAATAATTTTGCTTGCAGAGTTGAGCTTAGAGAGAGGCCACATCTGAGCAACAAAGATGCTTCTTGGAAGCAGCTCTTAGGTCTCATTATGGGTAGTCTTAGCTTTTCCCCTACAGAAATAAGTTTCATAAGGGTAATCCTTAGAATCAAATTTGGTTGAGAGGGTACCTGGGGTTTCCTAGATGGGAGAGTTTAATAAGATATATATATATATATCCCTCCCCGCCACCCTCAAGGGACTCTACTGATATTTAAAAAAAAATTTTTTTTTTATTGAGAAATCTTCGTATACATACAGTCCATACATGGTATACAATCATTGGCTCATAGCATCATCACATAGTTGTGTATACATCACCATGATCATTTTTAGAACATTTGCATCATTCTAGAATAAGAAATAAAAAGAAAAAACTCCTATGTCCCTTACCCCTTACTCCTTCCTGTCATTGACCATTAGTATTTCAATCTACTCTATTTTTTGACCCCTTATCCCACCTATTATTACTTTATTTTTTATCCATAATTTTTTACTCATCTGTCCATGCCCTGGTTAAAAGGAACTTCAGGCACAAGGTTTTCACAATCACATGGTCATATGGTAAAAGCTATATCATTATACAATCATCTTCATTATACAATATCATTATACAGCTCGACAGTTCCAGGTACTTTCCTCCAGCCACTTCAATACACCATAAACTAAAAAGGGTTATTTATATAACGCATAAGAATAACCTCTAGGATAACCTCTCGATTCCATTTGAAATCTCTCAGCCACTGAAACTTTATTTTGCCTATTTCTCTCTTCCCCCTATTGGTCAAGAAGATTTTCTCAGTCCCATGATGCTGAGTCCCGGCTCATTCCTGGGGTTCTGTCCCAGGTTGCCAGGGTGATTTACACCCCTGGGAGTCATGTTCCACGTGGGGGGTGGGCAGTGAGTTACCTGCTGAACTGGCTTAGAGAGGCCACATCTGAGCAACAAAAGAGGGTCTCTGGGGGTGACTCTTAGGCATAATTATAAATAGGCTTAGCTTCTCCTTTGCAGGAATAAGTTTCATAGGAGCAAACCCTAAGATCAAGGGCTCAGCCTATTGAATTGGTTGTCCCCACTGCTTGCGAGATAAGCAAGAATTCCCCAGTTGGGTAAGTTTAATATTTCTTCCTTTCTTCCCAATCCCACAAGAGAACTTTGCAAATGCTTTTTTATTTTTTGCCTAAATTACTTTGGGATGTATCAGGGTATCACACTAACCTGTACAAATCAACAAGATCTCATGCCCTATTCAAGATTCCATGTAATTATATTTACCAATACTTTTCAAGTATCAACCTACCATAGGCTGAGATATATCCTGAGATTATATTAAGCTATACAGAATTACAAGGTCTCATTCCAGTTCTGAAATCCAGGAGTTTAGGTTGTTTCAATGAACTATCCAGACAGGTTGATTTAAATTGTGTGTTACAGAAAATTTAGGCTCTAGACATGAATTTGGGCAATACCGGCTGATGCACATATAGCTCAGTGTCTGAGAATCTAGGAATACATTTACAACTTCAGACTAAATGTGGCTGCAATAAGGTCTTACAAGCTAGGCTCCCATTTTCATATAAGTATTTTCTGAGAGAGACCTTAGCATGTTTGTTCTTTTGTTTCTGCCTTATTTTGTACAACACACTCATCCCCGAGGTTTATTCAGTTTGTGGCATACCTCTCAACATCCTTCCTTTTTGAAGCCGTACCACATATTCCATCCTATAAATGTGTCACCATTTGCCATCTGCTTCTCAGTCATTGTACCCTTTGGCTCCCTCCGTCTATTGGGCATCCTGGATAATGTCCAAAATAAACAAACCATATCCTACAATAGCCTCACTTGGTTGTACAATCAGCAGCACTCTCAATTTTAGACAATTTTCATTGGTCCTTAATGACAACTGGAAAATTCAACGTCACTAACTATCAAATTAAAACTACCCTCTATCACTTGTCCATTCCCCCCAGTTAGTTGCGCGTGGTAGTGCTATGGTCCTGTTGATGTCTTCCATGAACTGTTGGCCATAGCATGTGTTTTTGATTTCTCCCCTATATCTTACTATTGACTGAGCCTGGATATTTTTGTAAAAGAGAAATAAACTTCCATCTTGCTAAAGTGTTATTATGTTAAGTTTCTGCTGTTCACAGCCCAACTTCATTTTAATACAAAAGGAGAGTAATTGAACTCCAGATTGAGAATCAGAAGACTTGAGTTCTAGTATCACTTCTCCAACTCATACGCCATGCAAATTTGGGGTTGGCAAAGGTACTTGCTTTGCAATACCCAGCACCTATTTTAAGCTTCCAGTGAGGCTGGCCACTGGGCAACTCTTAATTCTTCTCAGAGCCCAGTAGGTTTCTATTCCAAGGCAGAGGTGGGGGCAGGTTTCTGCCTGAGTTTATCTCAGGTGTCACACTGTCGAGTAGGTGATCTTGGTACCAGTGGGATGAAGAGGTGTGAGAGCGCTCTGCGTTAGAGGGTCTTCAGTCTTTGATAACCGCTAAATAGCATCACAAAGGGAGTGTATCTGCCCTTTCCTCTTCCTTCCCAACCACACCGAGTACATACCCATAAAAGAACAAACATTCCTCTCTTCCCTTCATAACATCCTCAGCAGCTGCACAGTTGTTATTTTAAATAAAGCATTTAAAATCTCTCAGAATTTAGCAGCAATCACCATGGATACCCATCACTGAAATCCTTTGTTACCATGGCAACATTCCACCCTTTCCACGCCCCCCGTCCCCACCCTCATCTTGCCTGTTTACCCTGACACTGACACATTGGTTATGGTAAATGATAGGAAACAATTTGAGAGGAACTTCCACGGGCCCAGAAGCATGAAATATCTGGCCAGAAAATAGGTATTTTTCCATTATTGAAATAAGTATGCTTCACTCTCCTATTTTATCAGGGATAGATGACTATCATTACATGGGAAAGGAAGAAGATCAGTGATGAATTAAAACTAAAATAATCCCCTTTGCCATATCCTGTAGGTGATTTTTTAATAGCCGCTCTTGCTGCATTGAAAATGTGGTCAATAGCAATCCAGAAGTATTAAACTCTCGGTGCCATTTGACCCATTTCTTGCACTTCTCCAAACGTTCCAAGAAGATGTCATTTAGGAGGAAAAAGCCATCTGTACAAGGTATTCAGAGCAGCCCTGAATGGAAGGTTAAGGAATGAGAAACCAGCACGTGCCTGCTCTTAGTGGACTGGTTATGCCGCGTGATCAGTGTGGGTTACAGGGCAATATTTTGTGGTATCTACAAATGACAAGTAGGACATTGCTGTACATTTACTAGGTCAGAGGAATAATATTAAGTGAATCCAGCAAAGTGTAGTTTGCTCCAAGGATTACAGATATGCATTCTCAAGATGTTTGTATGTACTGTAAGCAAGATTAGAGAGAATCTGGAGTTCTGAACTCCTTATGGGTCAGAATCTGAGAATGCCCTGGACCCTCTCCCCAGAAAAATCCCTGCACATGCATCATTTTGCCTAAAATTCTAGGATACCCATAGCTCCCCTGATGCCCATTGAAGGACTGCCTCTTCCCCCAAGAGGTCCATCAACTCCAGATTAAGAGCATAATGTTCAGTTATTTCGAACTTAGTCATTCAGTTACTTAATTCCATAAAAAGCCCAAGCCTGAACTAAAACATGATCAGACTGTCAGGTATATGACTATTTAATATCTCCCACCCCCACCCCACTTCTAGCATGCAATCCCATGAGGGCAGGAGTTTTTCATCAATCTTATTTACCGTCTCTATCCCCAGGACCTAGAAGCATGGCTGGCCCATAGCAACTGCTCAATAAACATTTCCTGACAAAAAAACTATAAAAGACATACCCAAATGCAAAGTGTTATTATTAGAGTTATGACTTTGAATGTGAACAGCTGTCAGTTTTTGTCATGGCCAGGTCTATTTCTGATGGATGCATGTTACTAAATAGTAATAATAACAATAATAATGACATTATTAACATTTCTTGAGGACTTACTATGCTTCAGACCATAGTACTAAGAATACCATATGCATTATATCATTCAATCTTTCCAATAGCTTTTTTTATTTTTAACTTTTTTTATTGTATAGTATAACATATATACAAAGCAAAGAAATAAAAAAGTAATAGTTTTCAAAGCACTCTTCAACAAGTATTTACAGGACAGATCCCAGAGTTTGTCATGGGCTACCATACGATCCTCTCATATTTTTCCTTCTAGCTGCTCCAGAATATAGGAGGCTAGAGGGCTTAAATATTTTTTTTTTTATCATCACAATCGACTTTTTTCCTTCTTTTTTTGTGAAAAATAACATATATACAAAAAAGCTATAAATTTCAAAGCACAGCACCACAGTTAGTTGAAGAACATATTTCAGACTTTGACATGGGTTACAGTTCCACAATTTTAGGTTTTTACTTTAGCTACTCTAAAATACTGAAGACTAAAAGATATCAATTTAATGATTCAGCATTCATATTCATTTGTTAAATCCTATCTTCTCTGTATATCGCCACCATCATCTTTGATCTTTTCATACCTCTCTTTGGGGTTGTTTGGGCTATGGCAATTTTAAATTTTTGATATTGGAAGGGTCTGTAATATGGGGTAGGGAGATGGAACTATTTGATGTTCTGGAGAGGCTGGGCTAGGTTTCAGGACTTACCTGGACCGGGGACCCATCTGGAGGTTGTAGATTTCTGGAAAGTTACTCTAGTGCATGGAACCCTTGTGTAATCTTATATATTACCCTTTTCCAATAGCTTTTTGAAGTCAGGGCAGATATTATTTCCATTGTACAATGGAGATCATAGGCTTAGAAAGCTAATATAATTTGCTGAAGGTCAAACATCTAGATCCCAGATTTCTGACTCCAGAGAATTAATTGCCTTGATCCCTAAGCCACAGTAAAGGCTCTTACATCACTTTTTAATGATGTAGCCAATATTGTTATTTTCATGGGGATCCATTAATATTACATAATTATCAGCGCTAAGTGATGTGTCCTGATTTTGTTTAATGTTTGCTTCCTGGTGGTGATGTGTTTGCTTAAAAGGCCCTCGCTATCTGTATCAGTCAGCCGTTACTGCATAACAAGTAACAACAAAATTTCAGCAGCATACAAGGATAAAAATTTATTTAGCTTAAAAATTTTTTTTGGCTTGCAGATCTTCAGAGGGTTAGCTAATACATACTTGCCTTGACTGGGCAGCTCTGGTGATCTTGCCTCAGCTTGCTCGCAAGACTGTGGATTGGTTGGGGAGTCAGAGGATATAGATTGGTCTTGGCTGGACAACTCTGCCGTACTTGGCTGGACTCTAAAGTTGAAAAACTGGATGGCTGGGTACAAATGAAGGTTAGTCACAAGCTTTTACAATCACGGGGGCAGAAGATAAGGGCTCTGCAATCATTATCAGAGATCAAGGCACCTAGATAACAATTTAGAGATTTCAGGAATTTCCCTCTGTCTGCTCCAATATGCCAGAAAGCAGAAAGGGGTATCTATATAATGAGTCAGCAGTCAAGATCATCCCTTAAATTCTGATTTCTTGGTTATAATAAGTTCTAATAGAGAGCGAGAGTGAAATTTCACATAGCCCCAAAGTGCTTCATACCGTAAGGGCTAACATGTGCAGTGCAGGAAATGCGAAGCTCTGGGTGACTTTTAAAATCCACGTGTTCTCTCTCCACCATGATCTGAAGTCATCAAAAGGGGTCATCAGTGTAAACCAAAGTTCATTTGTCCTCCAGACTTTGCTGGCCTTTGTAACTTCAGGATTTGGCTTGGATTTGCTCTCTTGGCTGATATTTAACCATTATTTTTGGAATTGCTCACCTAAGGATGTCCCTTAAAGTAGTTTAACTGCAATATAGCATCTTCCTCTGATACTGGAAAAGGAGGCGAAAGACAGCTTAAGAACTTATTCATTTCTGCTTCTAATTTGAAGCAGTTCCTCAGCTGGGTGCATTTCCTAAAGTCGGTCACGCGAAGGTCCCTAAGAGACACACATTCGTGGATGACCATTTCTTGGGGCAGCGGGAGTTGTAACGATCTGTTTGTCCCTACTGGTAGAGTAGGTAGGTGAAACCAGGTGGAGGGAGGGATTTGCACACAGTGGGTGCTCAGGCTATTTTTCCCCCAATTTAAACTCTTTATTGAAGTAAAGCATTCACATGGAGAAGTGCATAGATCATAAGTGATTAGCTTGCTGAATTGTCACAAGCAGAACATACCTATATGCCCTGTAACCAGACCCCCGGGAGGGCCCCTCATGTGCTCCTCAACAACCATAGCTACCATCTTGATTTATACAACATATATTAGTTTTGCCTGTTTTTTTTTACTTTATGTAAGTGGAATCATGCAGTATGTACTTTTTTATGTCTGACTTCCTTCGTTCACCAATGTATTTGTGAGATTCACCCATATCATCATGTATAGTGTAGACCATTCATTCACATTGCTGTAGCTATGCTGCAATTGACTCAGCCATTCTACTGTTGACAGTAGTAGGTTGTTCCTGGTTTTGTGGTTTTCTTTTTTCCTTATTATGAATAGCACTACCTTGAACATTCTAGCACATGTCGTTTTAGTGAACAGATGTGTTTCTCTTTGGAAGATACCTAGGAATGGAATTGCCAGGTTATGGTGTATATGTATGTTTAGTTCTAGTAGATACTGCCAAACAGTTTTCCAAGGTGGTTGTACTAATTTGCACTCCCCATTGAGGTCATTTTAAATGTCTCCTTCCCCATCTCTAAGTCTGCTGTGTCATTCCAAGACCCAGCATTCCCTGCAAAGCAACCTGTGGGCCTGAAAATCCCTTTGACCCCTCTGAGCAGTTTTTTTCCCGGTTGTGAATGAATTCCTTTCTTCTCGTGTGATTTAGCTCCTTGAGTTAGCGCCTCTCTTTCTACCAGTTGCCTTAAACACACTGGGTGCTGATGTCTGTTAAATCTTGAATACGTGAATGACTGGTTCCATTCTTCTGGAACGTTTGCTGTCCCATTTTTGTTTTATTTTTGGTCTGTGTTTAAAGAGGAAAAACCTGAACAGTTTAGAAATACTGAATTAAAAGCACACCATTCACTGAAAGTGACCACTTTGCTCTAATGCTCAGCTTATGCCACAACCCCCCTGGCAAGTCAGGAAGAGGATTCACCCCTAGTGATGGGGCAAGATAATTTCTGGAATTTGATTCCAGAATCAGATAGGAATGCCACATGGAGTTGACAGTAACCTACCAAGGTAGGCTGTCATGTTTGCTTCTGTTGTGTATATTTCCCAGAGTTTAGAGGTTTAAAATTAATCATCTCTCCAGGACCCTGGCAGGCCTTGACCTTGTCTTCAAAGAACGGGAGAATAGAAGGAGAAACACAGAACCGTGCTTAGTGCCTCACACAGGGCAGCCCGGGGGTGGGCGCAGCCTCTTTCCACGGCTCCTGGAACTGTGTGGAATTCCCCAGCAATGCCAGCATCCTCTTTTCCAGTCCTTCCCCTCCCAGGGAATGACATCTTCACTAACCTGTCACTGCCTTGGTTTGTCAGGGCTGCTATACTAAAGTACCACAGGCCAGTTGACATAGGCAACAGAAATTGTTTGTCTCACAGATTTGGAGGCTAGATGTCCGAAATCAAGGTGTTGGCAGGGTCACACTCTCGCTGAGTAGCCTGGCATTATGGTGGTGGCTTCCTGGCAAACTCAGTATCTCCCTCTGTCCCATGGCTGTCTCCTTCCCTGTCTGTTTTCTCTTGTCCAAACTTCCTGTGCTTAGAAGGACTCTAGTCTTACAGGACTGAGGCCCACCCAGGTTCAGTTTGGCCTCACCTGAACTACTAGGACCTTTGAAGATCGTATTTACAAATGGGTACCATCCACAGGACTTGGGGTTAGGACTTGAACATGTCTTTGTAAGGGACACGATTCAATCCCTACCATTCGCTAAAACCAGAGACAGGAGCTAAGTTTGACAGCTCCTGCTCCCTCATTCACACATCTGATCCATCACCAAGTCCTGTGACTCCTCCCTCTAAATATATTCCAAACCTTCCCAATTCTTTCTGTGCCTACTCTGTCCTAGACCGAGCTATGGCCATCTCCTGCATAAACCCCTGCAGCAGGCCCCTGGCTGAACTTCTGCTCCCATTCTTACTGCCTGCACTTCATTCCCCACCCGAAGGGCAGAATAAGCTTTTAAAATCACAAATCAGACCGTGCCATTTCCCTATATAAAATCCTTCAATGTCTCCCTTTAGCAGATGTAGCCCTGCTCCTATTCCCTTGGCACATGCCATTTCTGGGCATGCGGACCTGATGGCATCCAACAGCAGCACCTGTAACTCATCAGCCTGAGGCCTTTCTCTGGCGATTGGAGCCAGCTCAGCCCATTTAGGGAGCAGGCTGTAAGTGCCAGGAGTTAATGCAATCCCTGTCCCCATCCCTACTCTGTTCCCTCCTGCCAAACCTCCCTCAACCATTGGCTGCTGGTGGCCGGTGGAGAAATATCCCAGATCCCCCGCCTCCTGGCTGGGGTAATAGTAAGTGTGCTCTACATGCTCTTCCCAGATCCCCCACCTGCTTGGGCCCCAGTTGCCCCAGTTGAAACCTACATAATAATACACCATGTTTTGGTTGCTGTTCCTTCCCAGTCTCACTTCCATCTCCTCTACCACTGCTTCTTGGGGTCACCTCCTGTAGTGCTTGGAGCTTCACACCCTATAAAAACATGTTCTTAAACTTAATCCATTCTTTTGGGTGTGAACTCTTTTGACAGGGTCACTTCAGTTAAGGTATGGCCCAGCTGAATCAGGACAGGCCTTATTTGTATCACTGAAGTCCGTATAAGGAGGGTCACATAGGGAGAGAAAGCCAGAGTAACAGCCAGTTGCTAAATGTCAGTGGAACCTGGAAGAGGAAGGAGAAGCCAGGAGAGGCCACCAGGTTTATTGCCATATGATAGAAAAGCCAAGGACCAAGGATCGTGGGCAGCCGGCCCCAGAATGCCAGTCTTTTGGGAGAAAGCATCGCCTTGATGATGCCTTAGTTTGGACTTCTCCTAGCCCCAAACTGTGAGCCAATAAATTTCCATTGTTTAGGACAACCCATTGCATGGTATTTGTTTTGGCAGCCAGGAAACCAAAACACTTCCCAAATAAACTATTTCCACTCATATCCTTGTGTCAAGGGCTGCTTTTGGGGGAACTCGAATTAGGACACTCCCCACTGTGTTTAGGATAATATCCAAACACTCCAACAAGATCTCCAAGGCATGGGTGATCTGATTTCTGGGAACCACCTCCTTCAGTGTTTTCACGTCTTTGAATACATGGAGATTCTGCAGCCCAGGACCTTTCTACAGGCTATTCTGTCTTCCTGGAAGGCTCTTTTTGCTCTTCTCTTCTGGTTTTATCTCATGCATCATTTCTCCAGAAGAGCCTCCTCTGACTTCTTAATCTAAATTCATGTCATCCCTTCTGACATACCCTCTTTCTTTTCCCTTCGTAGCACGTATCACAGTTTGTAAGGAAGTGTTTATTTGTCTGCTTCCATTTTTAATCCCTACCTTCCTCTCTGGTCCGAGAGTCCTCTTGAGGATAACCAAGCTGTCTTGCTCACCACTGTATCCCCAAAATCTGATTCAGGGAAGTGCTTATTAAATATTTAATGAATGAATGAATAAGGTGCCATTTTTATTCCCATTTCACAGATGACTAAGCCAAGGTTCATAGTGGCTAAATAACTCTTAGGTTCATATATCTGGAAAGTGAATATCTGGATTCAAACCAGCACCGTCTCTTGGGTAAGCGCCTAGAAGTGGAGTTGCTGGGTCATATGGTAAGTGCAGCTTTCACTTTATAAGAACCTGTTGAGCCTTTTCCCAGAGTTGTCATATCTTTTGCTTCCCACCAGCAGTGTATGAAATTTCCAGTTGCTCCATATCCTCACCACCGCTTGCCAGTCTTATTATTTTTAACTGTTCTAAAGCAGGAGGACAGTGGTATCTCATTTGGTTTGAATTTTCATTTTCCTGATGGTAATGATGTTGAGCACCTTTGCATGGGCTCATTGCCATTTACGAATCTCCTTTTGTGAAGTGTCTTCTCAAGCAAACTTTATTCTCTGGGAAGATAACTGACTTAATTGTGGAACATGGTGGAAGCAAAGTACGATGCAGGTAGAGAAGAAGCCAGGTCAGCTTGGTGCGGTGGGGAGAGGGGAGTTTCAAAATTAAAAACTTGAAGGTTGAAGGAGGGAAAAAGTGAGGAATATTGCAGAAAGACTGTCTAGCTGCTGTACCCGAGTGTTGAACTTGCCTGCCACAGAGTAGGTGCCCACTAAATCTTTGTTGAATAATAATAACCAGCTTTATGATCCTTTTATTATTTGTCCAAAGTCTGCCCTTCCTTCCATACTTCTACCCTTCTTTCTTCAGTATTAAAGAGTATATCTTATATCCCATGGAACAGACTGGAGCTGGAGGTAGTGGGGTGGCAGAGTTGGGTCAGAGGCAGGGAATTGTGAAGAATTCAAAAGGCATGGACTTAACCACTGTATTAGTTTGCAAGCTGCTGGAATGCAATATACCAGGATTGGATTGGCTTTTAAAAAGAGCAATTGAGTAGTTAAAAGTTTACAGTTCTAAGCCTATAAAAATGTCCAAAGTAAAGCATCTAGGAAAAGATACCTTAACTCAAGGAAGGTTGATGCATCAGAAACACATCTCAGGTCGACACATCGAGAACACCTCTGTCAGATGGATAGTCACAGCTGGCACCTGCTGGTCCCTTGCTTCTGGGCTCCATTGCTTTCAGCCTCTGTTCCTGTGAGGGTTCCTTACTTTTCTTCTCTGGAGCTGGCCTTCATCTCTTGGCTTCCCTTGGCTCTTTCCAGGTTCTGACTTGCTTAAGATCTCATGGTGACATCTGCTGGGCTCCAAGCATCTCCAGACATCCGTGCCTCTGTTCTCCAAGTGTCAGCATCTCTGTCAGCTCTGCTGTGAAGTTTCTGTCAGCTCTGTCATTTCTGAACTCTCTCTAAAATGTTTCCTCTTTTAAAGGACTCCAGTAAACTAATCAAGACCCACCTAGAATGGGTGGAGTCACATCTCCATCTAATCAAAACTTCACACCCACAACTGGGCGTGTCACATCTCCATGGAAATAACCTAATAAAAAAGTTTCTAACATACATTATTCAATCAGGATTAAAAGAAACAGCTGCTTCCACAAGACTAAATCAGGATTAAAACATGACTTTTCTGGGGTATGTAATACTTTCAAACGAGCACAACCATCAAGGAACTCACTGTCTTGCTTATCTCCTGGGGCTGTGAGATAAGGGCTGGAACAATGACCGCACGTACCTAAGGGTCCAACAACAGATGAATGAATATACAAAACATGGTATATCATGGATATATGCAATGGAATGCTATTTGGCATAACAAGAAATGAAGTTCAGATCCATATGACAACAAGGATGAACTTTGGAAACATGATGCTAAGTGAAAGAAACCAGACGAAAGAATCACATTTTGTATGATTCTATTACATAAAATATCTAGATCAGGCAAATGCATAGAGACAGAAAGTAGAATAGTGGCTGCCAAGGGCTGGGGATGGAGCAGGGAATGGGGAGTGACTACGATGGGTAAGAACTTTCCTTTTTGTGTGCTGGAAATGTTTTGGAAATCGCTAGAGGTGATGCACAGCAATGTGAATGTCCTAAATGACACTCTATTGTACATTTTAAAATGGCTAATTTTATGCTGTGTGGATTTTACTTCAATTAAAAAAAAAAGTGCCTATAAACAAAAGCTATTCCCTTTGTGCTTATTCTAGTTAATGCTAGAGAGTTTTGCAGCTGATGCCTACTTCCATGCAAGGCTGCCGTGCTGCCCGACTCTGGGGACGCCTTTCACATATTATTCTACATGAATGGTGTGCCCTGAAATGGTACCACGTGGCAGCTCTGCTGCTTGGTCAGACACCGATGTGACTTGCTGAAATGTCAGTGCCTTCTCAAAAAGACTCAGGAACCACAGACGGGGTCCCTGATGATTCTGACTACAATTAGGGAAGTAGCAGTGGAGGCTGGAGCTTGGGGTCCTGCCCTGGCAGGTGAGTGTCCCCCGAGGCCAGAGGAGCGCCTCCGCCTGCTCCTTACGTAATCTCCATCCCCACGTTCCTAGACTGGGTCAAGGGCAGAGGGAGGCCTACGTGGTAATTGCATTGAGCCGCAGAGCTCTCTTCCCAATTACTGGGCATTTGAAGTCATTCGATGTGGGAAAAACCTCTTCGCTGCTGAACTGCCTCCAAGCTGCCATGAAAATAGCCTCAAGAACACAGACTCAGTGCGGTCAAAGACAGCATGCCAGAGACCTCTGTCCCTTTTGGTGTTGGTGATTTCCTCTTTGTCACAGCTGGGCCAGGAGGAGCTTTTAAAAATAATCAACCCGATAGAGGTGTAAGTTATGTGCAATGCATCCATTTTTTTTTTTAAATTGTATAACATATATACAAAGAAAAGAAATAAAAAAGCAATAGTTTTCAAAGCCCTTTTCAGCAAGTACAGGACAGATCCCAGAATTTATCATGGGCTACTATATGATCCTCTCAGATTTTTCCTTCTAGCTGCTCCAGAACAGTGGATGCTAGAAGGGATATATATATATATTTTTAATCATCACAATTGACTTTTTTCTCTTTTTTTTGTGAAAATATGACATATGTACAAAAAAGCAATAAATTTCAAAGCATAGTACAACAATTAGTTGTAGAACAGATTTCAGAGTTTGGCATGGCTTACAATTCCACAGTTTTAGGTTTTTACTTATAGCTGCTCTGAGATACTGGAGGCTATAAGAAATATCAACCCAGTGATTCAGCAATCATATTCATTTGTTAATCCTTACCTTCTCTATTTAACTCCACCATCACCATTGATCTTTCTATCCCTCTCTTTAGGGGTACTTGGGCTATGGCCATTCTAACTTTTTCCTTTTGGAAGGGACTGTCAATAATATGGGATAGGGAGATGGAAAAAGTTGATGTTCTGGAGAGGCTGGGCCCTCTGGGTTTCAGAACTT
>PVIY010049665.1:0-16608 GCA_004026745.1 Myrmecophaga tridactyla
CCACCCAAATGGGTGGAGACATGTCGTCCCTTAATCCAATTTAACAACCACTCTTGACTAAATCACATCAGCCAGGGAGATGATCTCATTAGTTTCAAACATACAGCATTGAGTAGAGATTATTCTACCTTTATGAAATGGAATTTATATTAAAACATGGCTTTTCTTAGGGGGCATACTTCCTTTCAAACCAGCACACTCTGCTATTCCTTTATTCTTACTGAATCTATTCTTTGCCTTCATTGCAAATTCTAAACCTTCAATCACATTCAACAGACCCTTCCTGCCTTAACCTATATCCTTATCTGGCCTCCATCCAAGGGCAGCCATTTTACCCATGCTCTAATAACACACCCTCTCCCAATCCCGACATTTGTTAATTCTTTATTTTTAATCTCCAACCCCCAACAGTTTTTACTGATAGAGTCTGCCATGCCAACACTATTAAGGACTGAGTACAGTATGCACTCATTCTCATCTAATCTCTCAAATGTACCATATCTCCTTAAAACACAGAAAGCGCATGAATAAGTTATGGATTGATTAGACCTGCGTGTGAATTCTACTCCACCTCTTACGGGCTATGGGGCCTAAATAAATTAGTCTTTCTGCTCCTGTAAAGTAAAGGCAATAATATAACCTTATAAGATTGTGATATTTAAAGATAGTGGATATTAAGTACCCAGCCTAGAGTCTAACACACAGGTCTGGGATAAAAAAAAAATTACTATATTTAATCAATTCTAAGATCTATATATTAACATCTCTGAAATTGGGTGGCATCTTAAAATCAATGGTCTTAAATTGGTAAGACCAGAAAAGCAACTGTAAGGTTGTTGCTCACATCTGTGAAAAGCTTCAGTTTGAAAACTTTCCACTGATAGTGCCTGATTATCCAGAAGGCAGTAGGCACCAAATCTTGCAGCAGGAATGTTAATGCTTTGGAAAAAAAATCTCGGACACAATAGGAACACACTTTAAAGAATTTCTGCATCACCAAATATTTCTTATGACATTGCATGGAAAAACATAAACATCAATACTAGTCAAAAACAAATTCAGAAGGGTCAAACCATGAATGTGAAGATATTTGGGAGTTATGACCAGTTTATTTCCATTTATTTTCCTTTATGTATGAAAAAAACTAATATATGAAAAAAATTGTTTAAATAGGTCTAAAAGAGCTTTCAACAAACATAAAACAAAAATGTTAAAAATTACTGAGTTGAGAAAAATAAACCAAACTCTAAAGTACAAATACGGCATGATCTCACTAATATGAAATAAATAAGCACATTCATAGAGTTAATATCTAGAATACAGTTTATCAGAAGATAGAATGAAGATAGGTAATAGGGATGGTTCATTTATACAGAATTTTTTAATAAGGGTGATCGTAAATGTTTGGGAAAGAACAGTGGTGATGGTAGCACATTATTGTGTGTACATAATAGTGCTGAAAACTGCATATGATAGACATTGGTTGAAAGGGGAAGTTTAGGGTCATGTATATCATTAGAAGGAGAGCTAGAGGATGAAACAAGGGACTGTATAACATAGTGAATTCTGCTATGGATGATGAAGGTAGTTGATAGTGCAAAAAAGGGAACGTTCTTCCATGAAAACAACTACAAGGTGTTGGTAATAGGGTAGTATGTGTGAAAAATGTACCTAATGCAAACTACAAACTATTGTTAACAGTATATATCTTAATGTTCTTCCAAAAACTATAACAAAGATACCGCATTCATAGGGGATATAATGGGCATGGAGTTTCCCTTTTTGGAGCATGAAAGTGTTGTAAAATTGTGGTGATGTAATCGTAGTGCTATGATTATACTGAGAGTTACTGATTGTATACTTTGGATAGACTTCGTTATATGTGAAGAAAATTGTGTTAACAACAACAAAAATCACTGCCTCCTGAAAAATTGTGTTCTTAACTTCAACCCTCAAAATTCACTCCTAAGTTAGTTCATAGTAGCTCATTCCTAGGAGTTATGTCCCACGTTGCCAGAGAGATGCACACCTGGGAGTCATGTCTCATGTAGTAGGGAGAGCAGTGGGTTACCTGTAGAGTTAGAGAGAGGCCACATCTGAGCAACAAAGGAGAGGCTCTTTGGTGACATTTAGACATGCTAAAAGCATTAAGTAGGCTTAGCTTCTCCTTTGCAGGAATGAGATTTTTAAGGGCAAGCCCCAAGATCGAGGTCTTGACCCATAAAATTGACAGTCACCAATAACTGCATGAATATCAGGTCTTTCCCAGGTAGGGAAGATACTGGGTGAAGGCAATGGAAACAGAATGTGTTGTAGAAGAACTTTAAGGCCCAATGACCAGTACGAAAACGAGGACTATAGAGGCTATCCAATTTTGTTGTCCCTGCTTATTAATATAAGTGCTGGTGTATTAACTTATGCCCCATTCTTTACCCCTAATTACCTTAGATAAAGATTATCAATGATTGTTAACTGTAATTTAGGTGAGAGCAGGGGTGGGCAAAAGTTTTCTGTTAAAAAAAAAAAAGTAAATATTTTAGGCTGTGCAGACCATATAATTTTTGTCATAACTACTTAACTTTACAATGGTAGCTGAAAGCAAGCAGCCACAGACAATATATGCATAAATGAGCATTGCTGCTTTCCAACAAAACATTTTTTTTTTTAATTTGCATATGGGCAGGAGGCACCAGGTATCGAACTCCAGACCTCCAGCACGGCAGGTCGGAGCTCTGCCTGCTGAGCCACGGCAGCCGCCCAACAAAACATTTCTCATACTCAAGATACATCCCAGAGTATGTTGGGCCATCAAAAAGTATTTGGCAGATATTTTAAAACTTCAACTGCTGTGTAAGACCAAAGGGAGAGAAGTTTATTTGGTGCGAAATTTATATTTTGGGTAGTGCATTTCCTTCTTTAACTTGTACGGTTAGTTTAGTCAAAAACCACAAGTACATGGAATCTTGAATAGGGCATGAGACTTCGTTGGTTTCTCCACGTTAGTTTGATGCCCCAATATATCCCAGAGCAATGCAGGCAGTGAATAAAGAAGTTATTTGCAAGATTCCCTTGGGGCACTGGGGAGAAAGAATTAAGAGTTCAACTTCTCCATCTGGAGAATTTCTGATATTCTTACAAGCAGCGGAGACAAACAAGTCAATAGGTCAAGCCCTGGATCTTGGGGTTCACTCTTGTGGGACTTATTCCTGCAAAGGATAGGCTAGACCTAGTTAAAATTGGGCCTAAGAGTCATCCCCAAAGAACCTCTTTTGTTGCTCAGATGTGGCCTCTCTCTAGCCAACTCGGCAGGTAAGTTCACTGCCCTCCCCACCCTACCCCATCATGGAACCTGACTGACTCCCAGGGGGGTAAATCTCCCTGGCAACGTGGGACAGAAATCCCAGGATGAGCTGGGATCTGGCAACAAGGATTGAGAGAGCCTTCTTGACCAAAAGGGAGAAGAGAGAAATGAGAAAAATAAAGCATCAGTGGCTGAGATTTCAAACAGAGTCAAGAGGCTATCCTGGAGGTTATTCTTACACATTATATAGATATCCCTTTTTGGATATTAGTGTATTAGAATGGCTAGAGGAAAGTACTTGAAACTGTTAGAGGTATATTCCAGTAGCCTTGATTCTTGAAGACACTTGTGTAACAATATGGCTGTTACAATGTGACTATGTGACTGTGAAAACCTTGTGTTTGATGCTACTTTTCTCTAGGGTATGGACAGATGAGTAAAAAATATTGATGGAGAATGAACAAATGATAGGGGGAACAAAGGTTAAAATGAATTGGGTAAATGGCAATACTAGTGGTCAATGAAAAGGAGGGGTAAGGGGTATGGTTATGAATGAGTTTTTCCTTTATTTCTTTTTTTGGAGTGATGCAAATATTCTGAAAAATGGTGATGAATGCATAACTATGTGATGATATTGTGAGCCACTGATTGTAAACCATGTATGGAATGTCTGTATGTTAAGATTTATGAAAAAAAAGAAGCTGAATGTGAGAATGATAGAGGGAGAAGGGCTGGGGGCACAAATGAAACCAGAAGGAAAGATAGATGATAAAGACTGAGATGGTATAATCTAGGAATGCCTAGAGTGTACAATGATAGTGACTAAATGTACAAATTAAAAAATGTTTTTGCATGAGGAAGAACAAAGGAATGTCAATATTGCTGGGTGTTGAAATAGATAGTCATTCATATTTTAAAACTTTAACATGTGTAAGACTAAAGCAAAAAATGCTTATTTGGTACAAAATCTATATTTCGACTAGTGTATTTCCTATTATAATTTATATGGACAGGTTAATTTTACATCGTAAGTACATGGAACCCTGAACAGGGCATGAAATTCTGTAGGTTTCTCCAGAGTGATGCCCTGATAAATCCCAGAGTGATTTAAACAGTGAATAAAAAAGTACGTGCAAAGTCCCCTTGGGTGAAGGGTCATAAAGGGGGAAAATTCAACCTCCCCATTTAGAGAATCTCTGATATTCTCGAAAGCAGTGGAGACAACCAAATCAATAGGCCACGCCCTCAATTTGAGGTTTGTTCATATGAAACTTATCCCCGCAAAGGACAGACTAAGCCTACTTAAAATTAGGCCTAGGGGTGGGCCATGGTGGCTCAGCAGGCAGAGTCCTAGCCTATCCATGTAAAAAGAAAAAGAAAAAAAAAGTTAGGCCTAAAAGTCATCCCTGCGGAGCCTCTTTTGTAGCTTGGATGTGGCCTATTTCTCTTTCAGCAGGCCGGCACAGCAGGCAGGCTCACTGCCCTCCTACTCTCTGTGTGGGGCGTGACTCCTGGGGCTGTAGGCCTTCCTGGCAATGTGAAGTGGGGAACCTGGGGTGGGGTGGGACTCGGCATCCGGGTATTGGGAAGATCTTCTAGACTGAAAGGGGGAGGAGAGAGAGGAGATGAGGTGGAGTGTCAGTGACTGGGAGATTTCAGGGAGAGTAAGGAAGTTGTCCTGGGGGTTGTTCTTGCACATTGTGTGGATGCCCCCTTTTTGGTTTGAGGTGTACTGGAGAGGCTGGAGGGAGCTGCCTGAGGCTGTGGAGCGGTGTTCTACTGGCCATGTTTCTTGAAGGTGAGTGTGTAGTGGTGTAGCTTTTACAACGTGACTATGTGATTGTGAAAGCCTTGTTGCCTGATGTTCCTTTTGTCTATGGTGTTGACAGATGAGTAAAAAATATGGATTAAAAGTGGATAGATAATAGGGGGGGAAATGTTGGAATGGACTGAAATGCTAGTGAACAATGAAAGGGACTGGTAGGGGGTATAGAAGAAGAATGAGGGGAACAAAGGTTAAAGTCTACTGAATGGATGGAAGTGCGTGGTGGTCAGTGGGAAGGAGGGGTGATGGGTATGGTATGTGTGAGTTTTCTCTTTTTGTTTCTTTTTCTGGAGTGATGCAAATGTTCTGGAAGGTGATTATGGTGATGAGTACACTGCTGTGTGGTGATGTTGTGGGCCACGGATTGTATACCATATATGGAATGTTTGCATGTTAACAGTGTTCATGTTCATATGTTGTTTGGGTTTGAAAATACAGAATAAATTATATTAAAAAAAGATTTAATAAAAAAAAGTATTGGCAAAGTCTCTTGAGGGATGGGAGAAAAAATACGGAACTATTAAGATTTACCACTAGGGAAACACTTGATACTGTCTTAAATATTAGGGACTCCCAAAACAACAAGCCCTTCATCTTGAGGCTTGTTTTTGTGAAGCTTATTTCTGTAGTGGAAAAACTAAGCCCACCTATAGTTATGCCTACAAGTTACTTCCAGAAAGTCTCTTTTGTTGCTCAGACATACTCTTTAGCTTCTTTGAGCACTGAACACCCGCACTTGATAGTATTTTTTGCCAATAATAAAATTGGAGTTTTCAAGCAAAGCTATGAACTTTGGAAAATTTGTATCCAGGTTGTGAGCTTAATAGCCTCCCAATACTTATTTTTCTGATGAGATTCTTTGTGATATTGACAAATGTGACTTTTAAAATATAGTATAATAAAATGTGCCAATATTTGAAAGGTTTGCATATTTCAAAACAATATTTTTCAAATGATTAATATATGGCGCTTTACATCATGCATGGGTAAATGATACAAAGTACAAAATAGATCAATGAATTTTAATATAACAAAATATGAAAAGTTAATTAATATGCTTTCAGATTCCATATTGCAGGTGACTTTTAAGGAATTACCACATACTATGTTTTGATGTGATACAAAGAAGAATATCTACAATTACTTGAAAAGGCTACTAAAATAAACCTCCTTTTCCAAACTATTCTGTCAGACCAGACATTCTTCACGAAACTAACATATTGCTATAGAATAAATGCAGCAAATTATTAAAAAAGACAATAGAGACCTGCAAAAAATGGAAAATACCTCTCCCCAATTTGTTTTGAAAAAGGTTATTTTTCATAAAAATGTGCCATTTTTGTTAACATGCAACATTGTTTACATTTATTATTATTTTAAATGAATTAGCACATATTTAAAATTTTTGTTTTAATTTCCAATAGGGTAAATCCCTATAGAAAAAACCCACATAAACCAAAGCTCTTTGGTGTCCTCCATAATTTCTGACATAAAGAAGTCCTTTTTGGTTAGGTAAACAATAACCTATGATTTAAAAACTCAAGATAATCATAAGGAATAATGTTCTATGGCACAAAGGCAGGCTACCATTGCCAAACTCCCTCGTTAATGGGTGTGAATTCCGACGTCTTAATTTTTAAAACCGCAGCCAATTTCAGGTTCTCCCTACGAACTCCTTGTTCTTCAAGCAAAATTTTAAACAGGACCAAGTTTGCCTTGGGGCACTATTCAATTTCCTGTTTTTGTTGGCTTTTTTTTTTGCCCCTTTGCTTTCACACTTTGACAAAGCTTTGTCCAGTGTCCCTTCTGATTTGGAGATACAGATACAGGACACATGGGTTTCTAGGATATGCTAATAATCTGATGACCATTTAAACTGGCATATTTAAACATTTATTTAGGAAAGAGGAGAGACTAAGGGTTGTATGGAATGACAGAGGAAGACATCTGCTGACAGTGTTTAGAACCTTCTTTTATCATCCTACCAGTTTTTAGCTTGGGCTTTAAAATCCATTCACAAAAACAAGAAGTCCTGCAGTTACTTTGATCTAGCCCTTTATTTACAAGGCCTAAAGTTTAGAACTATCTAATTTTTTCTTCAAGATGATCCTTAAGAGCTTCACCCACTCCACCTCACATGGAATTCGATAAATACATACTCTCCTTCCTTTATTTATAATAATATTTCATTGCCTCAGAAACGTTTTTAACACACCTTACAGACTAGCACCCAGACAAATGCCTGCCTGATTGTTGTGCATGTCTCTGATAATGCAGTTCTGGTTAATCATCATTTAGTTATTCACAGGATGACTAAATTTTAGCTTTCTTCCTGTTCAAGTATTCAAACGAGGCACTGCAGAAGTTGGGTGGAGAAGCAGAAAAAATGAGCAAATTAAATAAAGTTAAAAAATAAGCAAAGGGGTGGGTCATGGTGGCTCAGCAGGGAGAGTTCTTGCTAGCCGTGCCAAAGACCCAGGTTCAATTCCCAGTGCCTGCCCATGCAAAAAAACCCCAGCAAAGACTGGGGGGGTGCATGGGTAGTTCAGTAGTTAGAATGCC
The DNA here is from genome assembly GCA_004026745.1 of Myrmecophaga tridactyla. Classification (NCBI taxonomy): domain Eukaryota; kingdom Metazoa; phylum Chordata; class Mammalia; order Pilosa; family Myrmecophagidae; genus Myrmecophaga; species Myrmecophaga tridactyla. The sequence goes on from PVIY010049665.1 coordinate 7,689, forward strand.
CGCCTTTCATGAGGAAGACCTGGGTTCAATTCCCGGACCATGCACCTCCCCCCACCCCTCCAAAAAAAGCCAAGACTGGAAAAAAATATTTTCAATATATGTAACAAAGAATTAAAATCCAGAATATATAATGTGGTCCTAAAAATTAAACAAGAAAAAGAAAATGGGCAAAAGATATTAACAGGCAATGCATAGAAAAAAGCAATCAAAAAGCATATGTAAAGATACTTAATTTAAACAGTTTTGACTCAGCATATCAGAAAAACATTTAAGTATATTTTCTTCTATTGGTAAGGAACAGGGAAATATGATGTCACACATGCTGTTAGCAGGAACACTGAATGGAACAAACTTTGGGTGGAAAATGACACCAAAATCTGTGCATACATTTCAAGTCAACAATTCCAATACAGAAAATCTTTTTGTAGAAATACCACATAAATGCACAAAAATACATGTTTAAGAATGTTCATGGCATCACTGTAATACCAAAAACCTTTAAATAAATACGTAATTGAGGGAATGCTTAAATAAGTTACACTGTTATATTATGGAATATTAGTTATACTAAAATAAGAGTAAGATAGATCTACTCATAAACTGGCCTGGAAAGCTTTCCAAAATATAAAGTTTTTTTTTTTTAAAAAAAGACTTTAAATATGAATACTAATAATAATCAGGTTATGACACTGAACAAGCTGAACTTACAGATATTATCAGAAAACAACTTTATCCCCTCTCCAGACTCCCTCCATCCAAACCCATACTCTGAGGCTGTTTTTTCTCAGCCTCCCAGAAGGAAATCTAAAGACAAATTTCATGATTTTTCTCTGTTCACTCTTGAGTAATAAAAAGTTTTCTAGTGATTTTTAGTAAGAAAAGCAACTATCAGTAAAGAAAATGCCTAATCTCAACAAAAAGTAAAACCTTCCTGTTTCTCTGAAAACGTAAATATTAAGAATGACTTATTTAGTGAAACTCATTGAATCCAAGAAATTCCACTTAATGATACTCAAAGTGAAAATCAGAAAAACTCATTTGTCATGTATTCGAGGCAATTATTAAAGCAAATGTGAAACCAATTCTGAAAACTAGTAATTAAAAGTATTAATTCTTAATGTCAGAGTGTGTTCATCTGCAAGCTGCCAGAATGTGAAATACCAGTGCTGCAACAGCTTTTGAAAAGGGGTAATTTAGTAAGTTACAAGTTTACAGTTCTAAGGAAGTGTAAGTATCCAAATTAAGGCACCAATGAGAGGTTACCTTCACTCAAGAAAGGCAGATGGGTCAGGACCACCTCTGTCAGTTGGGAGGTCAGGTGACTGGCATCTGCTTCTTGACTCCATTGCTTTCAGCCTCTGTTTCTATGGGGATTCCTCACTTTGCTTCTCTGGTCTGGCTTTCATCTCTTAGCTTCCCTTGGCTCTCTCCAGTTCTGGCTTGCTTAACATCTCATGGAAACATCTGGGGGGCTCCAACCATTTCTAAACATCTGTGTCTCTGTTCTCCAAGTGTCTGCATCTCTGTCAGCTCTACTGTGAAGTTTCTGTCGGCTCTGTCTTTTCTGAGGTTTCTCAAAAATGTTTCTTGTTTTAAAGGATTCAAGTAAACTAATCAAGACCCACCTGGAATGGGTGGAGTCACATCTCCATCTAATCAAATGTCACACCCAAAATTAGGCATGCCACATCTCCACGGAGATAATTAATCAAAGTTTTCCGACCTATAGCACTAAATTTGGATTAAAACAAATGGCTGCTCCCACAAGATTGCATTAGGATTAAAACATGGCTTTTCTTGGGTACATAATACTTTCAAACTGGCACACAGGGTGACCAGAAAGCTTTAGCTGGTAAGGAAAAACTGCTTACCAGAGGATTCCAGCTACTAATCTGGCAGAAATGACAGAATTATAAAACACATCATTTTGCAATCACTAATGAAAAGTACCCAGAGATAGAGGCTAGGATCTCTCCCAACTTTCACCAAGAACACAGACTGTAAAATCTGTCACAGTTTTGGGACAGATCCCCATCTATATCCAGACAGAGACCCACAGAAGGACTCAAGCCATTGGGTAGGACAGAATAAAAAAGTGCACTAAAGAGAAGTTTCCAAAATGGAGGATTAAGGAAGGAATGGCAAAATCTCCTTTCCCCAAAGCAGCAAGCAGCCAGGTAGAAACTGTCTGAAACAACTTTCTGAGGTCCACGGGACAGGTGAGGTCAATTCAAAACCCAGGTCGGTGCAGGTAGAAGGGACTGAGCAAATGAGGAAAGAGAGTGTAATTCTGGCCAATGCTGATAGCGTCCATCACCCACTCTTGAGGGAAGCAACAGCAGGAAGCCCGATCCTTCTGGGGTATGACTACAGATGGGGGCAGCAATGGAAGTCCTCTGCCCTAAGTTCAGAGGGAGACAGAGCCCAATACTGAGCTAGATATTGGCCGATAAGTTAAGAGAAAAGGAACCCCACAGATTCAGTCCCACCCAGTCAGACACTGCTGGACTCCAGGTGTTAAACAACTTTTGACAATGAAAAAGTAATCAAAGAATGCCTTCTGCTGGGCAGGCTGGATTTTTTTGAGATCCTCCAGACCCTATCGCAGGCTCATCAGAGCTGGTCTAAATGCTGTTTTGGCTGGGAGATAGTGATGATACAGTCAGTTGTCAAAGGAGTGCCCTGAAACAAAAAAAAATCACAAGGCATACTAAAATCCAGGGAGAAAAGGCACAAAAGATCAAATAACAAAATCAGAGGCTGTACAGAATCTGGAAGAACTAATCAAAGATGTTCAAACTAATCTACTGAATAAATTCAAAGAAACGAAGAAAAACAAGCATGAAAAAATAAAGGATATTAAAAAAATCTGAGAGCATAAAGAAGAATTTGAAAGAGTATGTAGAAAAATAATAGACATAGAAATGAAAGACACTATAGATGAAATTAGTAGTATACTAGAAACATACAACAGCAGATCTAAAGAGGCAGAATAAAATATCAGTGAGCTAGAAGACACAGCAACGGAATTCAAACAGACAAAATTACAAATGGAGAAAAATATGGAAAAATGTTCCAGGGAAATGAATAACAACACAAAGCACACAAACGTAAGAATCATGGATGTCCCAGAAGGAGAAGAAAATGGAAACGTGCCAGGAAGAATAAATACGAAAATAATAGTTGAAAATTTCCAAAACCTTGTAAAAGACATAAATATGCAAATCCAAGAAGCCCAACATATTCCAAACAAAACAAATCTTAATAAACCCACTCCAAGACACAGTAATCATACTGTAAAAAGCAGCAAGAGAAAAGTGATTCACCTCATACAAGGAAAGCCAAATAACACTAGTGGTGATTGCTGATCTCTCATCAGATTACCTATGAGGCAAGAAGGTAGTGATATGATAAAGATTCTGAAAGAGAAAAATTGCCAGCCCAAAATTCTCTATCCAGCAAAACATCCTTCAAAAATGAGGGGGAGTTTAAAATATTCACAGATAAACAGAAGCATTAGCAAGACACTGGCCCTACAAGAACAACTAAAGAAGATTCTGCTGACTGAAAAGACAGGAGAGAGAGAGAGAGACACGGAGGAAGGTACAGAAAGAAAGAGTCTGACTAAGGGTAACTACAAGGGTAAAAAGAGAGGAAAAAACAGAGCTGATGAATAAAAGCCAAAAGATTAAATGGCTGAATTAGGTACTGCCTTTACAATCTAAGGGATTAAACTTCCCAATCAAAAGGCATAGTTTGGAAAAACGGATTAAAAAATATGATCCATCTATATGCTGTTTACAAGAGACTCGTTTTAAACTCAAAGATACAAATAGGTTGTAAGTGAAAGGATGGAAAAAGATATTCCATGAAAGCAGATACAAACAAAAAAGCTGAAGTAGCTACACTTAACAGACAAAATAGAATTTAAACGCAAAAATGTAATAAGAGATAAAGGACACTATATATATACACACACATATTAAAGGGGACAATTCACCAAAAAGAAATAACAATCATAAATATTTATGCATCTAACGAAGGTGCCCCAAAGTACATGAGGTAAACAGGCAAAACTGAAAGGAGTAATGGACGTCTCTACAATAACAGTGGGAGGCACTTCAACACACCACTGTCTCCAACAGATCGAACACCTAAATAGAAAAGATCAATAAGGAAACAGAGAACCTAAATAATATGATAAAAGAACTAGACCTAACAGACTATACATGGAGAACATTGTACCGCAAAACTACAAGATACACATTCTTCCCAAGTACTCAGGGAACAGTCTCCAGGATAGACCACATGCTGGGACACAAAACAGGTCTTAATAAATTTTAAAAGATTAATATTATGGAAGTACTTTCTCTGACCATGTTGGAATGAAGATGGAAATCAATAACAAGTGAAGAATGAGAAAATTCACAAGCAAGGTTAAACAACAAGCTCTTAATCAGTGAAGAAGCTGCAAGAGAAATCAGTAAGTATTTCAAGATGAATGAAAATGAGAAGACTAAATATCAAAACTTATGGGATGCAGCAAAGATAGTGCATCCCAGAAAAAAGTACAGCCCCAAATGCCCACAATTAAAAAGGAAGAAAGAGCTAAAACCAATAACCAAACTGAACAACTGAAGAAAGAAAAACCAGCAAACTAATCCCACAGAAAGCAGAAGGAAAGAAACTACCAAGATTACAGCAAAAATAAATGAATTAGCCTTTGTTTCCCTTATTCTTTTTCTGAACTGATGCAAATGTTCTAAAAAATGATCATGGCGATGATACTGTGAGTTTTTAATTATATACCAAGAATGGAATGATCATATGGTAAGAATGTTCACGTTTGTATGTTGTTATGTTTAAAACAACAAAAAAAAATGAATTAGAAAAAAAAAATCAATAAAGCCAAAAGTTGGTTCTTTGATAAAGTCAAGAAACACTTAGCTAGACTTGCAAAGACAAAAAGACAGATGTAAGTAAATTAAATCAGAAATGAGATGGGGGACATTACATTGTTTCTGACCCCAGAGATGTAAAAACGATCATAAGAGATAAGAGCAAAATTTGTATTACAATAAATTAGAGATGAAATGGACTGCTTCCTAGAAACATGTGAACAGTCTACACTGACTTGAGAAGAAACAGAAGACCTCAACAACCCAATCAATCACAAGTGAAGAGACTGAATCAGTCATCAAAAACCCCCCAACAAAGAAAAGCCCAGGACCAGATGGCTTCATAGAAAAATTTTACAATGCATTCCAAGATGAATGAAAACCATTCCTGCCCAAACTCTTTCAAAAAAATTGAAAAGGGAAAACTACATAACTCATTCTGTGAAGTCAACATCACCCTTATACAAAGCTGGATAAAGACATCACTATGATGCAATATTATTCAACCATAAAAAGGAAAGGAGTCCTGATGCATGCCATGGGTGAACCCTGAGGACATTATGTTAAGTGAAGCAAGTCAGACACAAAAGGGCAAAAATTGTAGAATCTCTCTAATATTAACTCATTAAAATATGTACACTTATAGATGAAAATATAGAATATAGGTTACCAGGATATAAAATGAGGCTAAAAAATGGGGAGTGTTTGTTTAGTATGAGCAGAATGTTTACCGAACTTGAATTTATGGATACAGGTGATGATAGCACATTATTGTGAGAATAATTAACGGTACTGGATTGTGTGTAATGAGGGGGGAAAAGGAAGTTTCGAATCATGTGTGAAACCAGAAAGAACACTGGAGGTTAAAACATGGGAATGTATAACATGGTGAATCTTCTGATGGACAATGACTGATTATCTGCACAAATATAAAAAAGTTCTTTTGTGACTGTCGCGGTCAGGTTCACGTGTCAACTTGGCCAAGTGATGGTACCTGTTTATCTGGTTGGGCAAGTGCTGGCCTGTCTGTTGCAATGACATTTCATAGAATAAAATCATGATCATGTCAGCTGCATCCACAGCTGATTCCATTTGTAATCAGCCAAAAGGGAGTGTCTTCTGCAATGAGTAATGCTTAATCTGATCACTGGAAGCCTCTTAAGGAGGATTCAGAAGAGACAGGCCCTTCCTGTTTTGGCTGGCGAGCCTCTCCTGTGCAGTTCGTTCAGACACTCCATCAGAACTGTCGGCTTCACAGCCCGCCCTGTGGAATTTGGACTCTGCATTCCCACGGTCACATGGGACACTTTTATAAATTTTATATTTGCAAGTGTTCCCTGTTGATTCTGTTTCTCTAGAGAACCCTAACTAATACAGTGACCTAGAACAAATATACAAGGAGTTAATAATGGAGGATGTCACGGTCAGGTTCATGTGTCATGTGTGGAATTCTCCTAGACCCTCCACTGGAATTGTCAGCTTCACAGCCTGCCCTACAGATTCTGGACTCTGCATTCCCACGGTTATGTGAGGCACTTTCATAAATTTTATATTTATGAATATTTCCTGTTGATTCTGTTTCTCTAGAGAATCCTAACTAATACAGAGGGAAATAGGGGGGGAAAAATGTACCCACTGCATACTATGAATTCTAGTTAACAATAATATCATAGTATCCTTTCATCAACAATAACAAATGCACCAAACCAACAGTATGGGTCAATAATGGGGGGGGGGGGGGGGGGGAGGGGATATGGGATATGAAAGGATTTGGGTTTTCTTTCTTCATTTCTTTACTGAAATAATGAAAATATTCTAAAAGTGATCACGGTAATGTATGCACAACCATGTGATGATGCTGTGAGCCACAGAGTGTACGTTTTGGTTCGTATGCTGTGTGAATGTATCAATAAAATTGCATTAAATACATATATGGAACAGAAAAAAGGATTGGTTAGACAAATGTATAATGACTGAGGAAATGTAAGCTGTTCAAGACCTGTGGTTACTTACTGTGTTATTCAAGAGCAGGTATTTTGCAGAAGAGATTTTATTCTTTCATGTAAAAGGTGATCATTCGCTTCTTGTGGATTTAATCATGATTAGGTTTCATGTATTTTTGCAGAAACAGAAACTGGAATACCCGGTCTTGTTCTAAAATACTGCAGTTTAATGGCTTAGTGATAATGTTTTATTGTGATTTTTTGAACTTAGGATTAAGACGGAAATTTGTCTAAATGAGATCTACCCTTAATATTCTTGTTTGAACACTGAATGCTTGGGAAAGTAGCAAACTTTGTTATGTTTCTTAAATAACACTCTATAACTAAAAGGCGAAACAGGACTTATATGCAAAACTTATACTCCATAGTAAAGTCATTTCAATGACAACCACACTGCTTAAATCACAAAAAATCTAAAGGGAGATAGATCAAGATGGCAGCTTACTGAGGTGTTGAATTTAGTTCGTCCTCCAGAGCAGTTAGTAAACAGCCAGGAACAATACAGAACTGCTAGAGCTACATCAGTGACTGGACACACAGAGTACACCATCCTGGACTGGGTGGACCAGCTCTGACCCCACAAAGAACTATAAGTCACCCAAGCCACAGAGGCTGGTGCACCTCCCCCACAGGCACAGCAGGGTGGTTCCTGGGGGGGGAAAGGAAAGAGACTTTACTAGCAGCAAGGGTTTAGCTCAACCAAGCTCCAACTGCAGAATTAATTAAAAGGAGCACTACAACCAGATAGGAAAAGGCAGGAAGAAAGGTCTGGAAAAGAGTTCTAAAACAAAGACTATCAGTAAAGATAAAAAGAGAAAAAAATAAATAAATGTGACATATAAAATCCAAAAGGCAAAATGGTAGAAGTACTACCTTTACAGTAATAACACAAAATGTTAATGGATTAAACTCCCCAATCAAAAGATACAGACTGGCAGAAAAATTTAAAAAGAGGATCTCTGTATATGCTATCTACAGGAGACTCATTTTAGACCTAAGGACAAAAACAGGTTGAAAGTAAAGATTGGGAAAAGATATTTCATGCAAACAACAATCAGAAAAGGTCAGGAGTAGCTATACTAATATCTGACAAATTAGACTTTAATGTAAAACAATTAGAAGAGGCAAAGAAGGATACTATGTGTTCATAAAAGGAATAATTCAACAAGAAGATGTAACAACAATAAATATTCATGCACTGAGCCAGAAGAGCACTCCAAAGTTCTTAAGGCAAACACTGACAACACTGAGGGATAAATAGACACCTCTACCATAATAGCTGGAGGCTTCAAATCCTTGCTCTCATTAATGGACAGAACATCTAGTCAGAGGATCAATAAAGAAACAGAATTTGAATAATACAATAAATGAACCAGACAAGAGACATTTACAGAACATTACACCCCAAAACACCAGGATACACATTTTTCTCAAGGGCTCATGGATCATTCTCAAGGACAGACCATATGTTGGGTCACAAAGCAAGTCTCAATAAATTTAAAAATATTGAAATTATAGACAATACTTACTCGGATCATAATGGAATGAAGACTGAAATCAATAACAGAAAGAGGGCCAGAAAATCCACATACACATGGAGGCTAAACAACACATCCTTAAACAACTGGTGGGTCAAAGAAGAAATTACAAGAGAAAATTGCAAATATCTGAAAGCAAATGAAAATTAAAACACAACATATCAAAATTTCTGGGATGCAGCAAAGGCAGGGCTGCTAAGAGGGAAATTTATTGGCTTAAATGCCTATATTAAAAAAGAAGGGATTCCCCGATGAATCCCAGAATGATATGATCAGTGACTGGAAAAATATTTGCAAGCCCCCTTCAGGGAATGGAGAGAACGGGGAGAAATTCAACTTCCCCAAGTTGAATTCTTGATATTCTCACAAGCAGTGTGGACAACCAAAGCTATAGGCTGAGCCCCCAGTCTTGGGGTTTGTTCATATGAAACTTAACCCCACAAAGGATAGGTCAAGTCTACTTAAAATTTAGGCCTAAGAG
>PVIY010049666.1:0-16603 GCA_004026745.1 Myrmecophaga tridactyla
AGGCGCCTCCTCCCGGACAGGCCGGGGTTCTGTCAGGGGGTGGGGGTGGGGAGGCGGCCACGGCAGCTGGCAGCTGCTGGAAGCAGAAGACTGCACCCCTGGGCCGCTGGGCCCAGCACCCCAAGGGCTGAGGAAGCCCAAGCAGCTGCTCCTCACCCCCGATAGCCATCCCGAAGGCTGCCGGGAAACACGGAGCTCTCAGGGCCAGCCTCGCTGCTTGGCAGTCCTCATTTTTTTCCAGAGGTCAGTCTGCCCTGGGACCAAAGGGCAACCGTTATCGCCGGTGCCATCGGGGGGTGCTGAACGGACCGTCGCTGCCCTTCTGGCCCCCCTGGGCCGGCCCTGCCTGCTTTGGGATCTGGCCTTGAGTCCTGAGTCCCGGCTCTGCTACCTCTGTCCCCGTGGGCACGTTTCTCCACCCTGAGCCTCAGGCCCTCTGGCTCTGAGATGGGAGCTGCCCTTCCTGCCTCCCAGAGTCAAGATGGTAGATGGCAGGTTGGGGTACCGGCTGTGAGCAGACTCTGTGAACTGTAGGACTCCATGAGCCCGCATAGGAGGGGTCATTGTCTGAGTCCAAACCCCCAGACTGTACTCCCGGCTTGCCCTCCCCAAGCCCGCACACTGGATGTGAAGCCAGCGGTAGGAACCGCTCCGTTTCAATATTAGTGGGCTTCCCCACCTTTTCCCTGCACACCAAAGTATGGGCCTTCCTGGGCCCAGACTCAAAAAGCCGCAGTAAGCCAGGAGCTGACCTGGGTTGCCTGTATCTCCCCTCTACTGGTTAAGGGCCTTTAGTAAATAAATGATTCCTGCCTTCGCATGCCGCAAGCCCCAAGCCTGCCCTCTTCTGTTCCAGAACTGGGCAACTTTGAGCTGTACTGTCCTATATCATAGTCACTTAGCCACGTGTGGCCAAAAATTATAATTAAGTAAGGTTAAATAAAATTGAAAATTCATTTCCTCTGTCACACTAGCCACATTTCCAGTGCTCAGTAGCCACCGGCACCTGGTGGCTACTGCTTTGGATGGCACAGCACTGGACATCTCTATTCTGACAGAGCAGTCCACTGGACAGCGTGGCACTAGAGACAGGCCTTTGGGTTCATCAGGCCGCCCCCAAAGCCCTGTCCCCTTCTTGCCCTCCAGCAGGGAGGGCACCCAACCCTGGGTACAACCTGGGATGCCCAAGGGGCAGGCACATGGGAGGTGAATTTAAGCCTGGAGCATCGGCTGGAGGACCGGCTGGTCCGGTTCAGGCGATTTAAAAGTCAGGATAGCTGGAATCTCAGACAAATCTTTGGACCATGGCCATTTTTATTGTGCTGCCAAGTTGGCATTTCTTTATTGGTCCCTGCCTGCCTGGCTGCCCACATCTTGGTGGTCTCCTCCAGGCCACGGAAAGAGATGTAGCGCTAAATGGGGCCAGCCTCGGTGTGCACAGTGAGTCCTGGAGCACAGCTTGGGAGGCCTCTGGGGGTGAGGTGGGGCTGTTGGAGCTTGGCAGACTTGGGTTCCCATCCTGGTGCGCCGCTTACCTCCTTATAGGTGAGAGTCACAGATCCGACCTCGAGGTGCTGTTAGGAGGATTCCACGGAATAAGATGTGTAATATGTCCTGGTGGAGCGGCAGGGTAGTCCGGTCATTACTGCAAGACTCAGTTTCCTCTTCTGTAAGACAGAGTGAATCATGTTACTTACCGCCTAGGAGAGAGGATGAGATGCTGGCGTGCTTCCCAGGTGGTCACCCAAGGTGGTCATTGTCACTGTTTTCCCAGGGTGCGTGACCAGGCCTCTCTTTCTCTCTGCAGGCTACGAACAGCAGCAGGAGCAGGAGAAGCTGGAGCGGGAGATGGCACTGCTGCGTGGTGCCATCGAGGATCAGCGGCGGCGTGCGGAGCTGCTGGAGCAGGCTCTGAGCAACGCGCAGGGCCGGGCAGCCCGGGCCGAGGAGGAGCTGCGCAAGAAGCAGGCCTATGTGGAGAAGGTGGAGCAGCTGCAGCAGGCGCTCGGGCAGCTGCAGGCCACCTGCGAGAAGCGCGAGCAGCTGGAGCTGCGGCTGCGGACACGCCTGGAGCAGGAACTCAAGGCCCTGCGTGCACAACAGGTGAGCCGGGGAGACCTGGAAGGTGGTACAGCAAGAAGGAGCATCTGAGGTTGTCTGTTCCCCATCCTCCTCAAATTCTAGTGCCAAAGCCAGTTCCAAGGCCCTGGAGCCCCTCCGTGCTCAGATGCAGGCCTAGACCCCATTGGAAAACAAGAGTGATCTCTTTTTTCACCCTTGCTGCAAGTCCCCCACCATCACCAGTATTAGCAGAGGTCCTGCCTCTCTGCCTGTGTCCAACCTCGGGGGGCTGAAGACTTGAGCTTCTGTCCTCAGCCACAGCAGGGATCGGGGTCCTTGGTCTCAAGAGAAAGTAGGTCAGCAATGGTGATGGCAGGTTGTCATTTGTCATTTGGTTGTGGAAGACTAGCCGAGGTCAGGATCGAAGACGGTCTTTACTCTTACTTGGAACTTCCATGAAAACCGCTCTTGCTGTTTACAAACCAGATAGAGCTCTTGTCTCCACCCTCAGCCTCACCTTTGTCACAGAGACAATGACCAAACCTCTTGGTTTGTCTGGTCCTGTTCCCGTTTACACCAACTGTACCAGTGAAATTATTACCAACACCCCCTTTCCCAGTTTGAAAGGTAATTTATATGGCCCCCTATGCAAAGGCAGATTTGATCTTTCCTACCCCCTTTGCCACGGGATTCAAAGCAGGGGTGTGGGGGACCCTGAACCATCCTCTGTCTTTGGGGAGTAGCGGGATGGAGGGGAGCAGCGTGTGCCCAGCATGGCTGAACAAGCACACATGTGAGAGTACCCATGTGTGGCTGAGGACAGCAGCCACTCCCCTACACACCAGCCTCCGCCCTTAACTGTCCTTGTCCTTGCTCTGCAGAGGCAGGCGGGCACCCCCAGCAGTGGAAGTGGCAGTGCTGGGTCCCCAGAGCTCAGTGCCCTGCGGCTGTCAGAGCAGCTGCGGGAGAAGGAGGAGCAGATCCTGGCGCTGGAGGCCGATATGACCAAGTGGGAGCAGAAGTACCTGGAGGAACGTGCCATGAGGCAGTTTGCCATGGATGCAGCGGCCACAGCCGCCGCCCAGCGCGACACCACTCTCATCCGACACTCCCCCCAGCCCTCGCCCAGCAGCAGCTTCAATGAGGGGCTGTTCGTAGGCAGCCACAGGCACCAGGAGATGGAGAGCAGGTGAGGTGTTGCAGGGTGTCAGAGGGTGAGGGGGGATGGTCATTAATGCCCCGTCCCTCTCCTTGATCCCTAGTAAACAAGCCCCTCCTCCTACACCGCTCAACAGCCCCTCCTGTTTCTGAGCTATGCTGGAGGGGTTGGCGTGCTAGAGCAGCGTATGCAAGTTCGTCCCCAAAAATGCCTCCCCAGTCCTTGGTTTGCCCAGGAAAGCCCGGCTGCAGTGGTACCGATGCCATCCAAGGCTCTGGGCCCCTGCTTGAGAAAGATTTTTCAACTCAGTCCACACCGTTTACCATCCCAGAAGTAACATGGACTAGGTCTTTGGCATGGGAGTAGCTAGTATTTCCTTTCAGGAAAAAAAAAGTCTCAGGCCCCATGTGATTTCTTTGTGACCAGCATCTGATTCAGAAGTGTAAACTTGTTTGAGCTCATTTAGGGGTCAGACAGCTAAGCTATTGCCCTCCGGGAGTAGGGCACCCCTCTAACTGGCCTTTGCTGGTGAAAGAAAGGGCCCTGTTGCCTCCCAGCCTGGTGGTTTTCTCAGACTGGGCTTGGAAAGCATGAAGCTCCCAGGGCAGTGATTTAGCCTTCCTGAAGGCCCCGACCAGCCCCTGCTGCAAGGGCAGGGGGCTCCAGCCCGCCTGCAGGGAGAGCTTTCCTTCCACCTCTCCACCAGGGGGGAGGCTGCATGCCATTGGGTCTGACGATGTGGCACGGCCTCACTTCCCCCAGGCTAAAGGTGCTCCATGCCCAGATCCTGGAGAAGGACGCAGTGATCAAGGTGCTTCAGCAACGCTCCAGGAAGGACCCTGGCAAGGCCAGCCAGGGCTCCCTGCGGCCTGCCAAGTCTGTGCCGTCCATCTTCGCAGCTGCGGCGACCGCGACCCACAGCTGGCAGGGGCTCTCCTCTGGTGAGCGCCAATCCGATGGCCCTGCCCGGCTGGCTACAGGTAGGGGGACGCTGATAGTGGGGGGAGTAAAGGTAGGGGGCTTCTCTCAGGCCTGAGCACGAATTGCCAGGTCCTTCTGCCCACAACCAAGGTTCATGGTGGACAGGGCTCCTGACCCCTCTCCCAGGGCAGCTTTCTTGCACTCTGGCTCCAAAGACCCTACAACCCACGACTGTCCCGCCCGTAGAAGTGGGGTGCTAAACCCTGCTCCTGCTCCTAATTTCCATCATCGTCCCCACCCCCAGCCTATATGCAGATTATCCTTCTAGGCAAGCCCCCTCCTCTTCTCTCCCGAGAAGATACCACGAAAATTCTAGAACCCCTCCTAGTTTTTAGATTTAATCTACTAAAAAAGGGTTCCACCACTCAGAACATTTGGAAACCAGTCCAACCAGAGAGTTATTCCCATTTGAGAACAGGAGTGTTTATTTAGTCTTAATTGAGGTGCTCGCAAATCAAGGCACCCGGCACCTCGTGCCCCCTTTAGATACAGCTAATTTGGTATTTGGTGTTCTTTGGGGCCGCATCTTGTGGGGAGACGGTGACCGCCCATCTCCTGCCTCTGCAGTGGACAGGACCCCTGTGGAGGAGCCAGTGGCCACAGCTCCCCTCCCTGCCCACGCCAAACACGGGAGCAAAGACGGGAGCACCCAGACGGACGGCCCACCAGATGGCACCCCGGCCTGCCTGGCACTGGAGCCCGATAGCCTTCTGGGGTACAGCAGTGGCCAGAGGACGGCCTCACTGGGTAAGCGCCCCGCTGCCCCCTGGCTCCTGTGCTGGGCAGGGCGGAGGGCATGGTGGGGTGTGAGCAGGGACAAAAAGGAACTTTCTTCCCAGGCCTCTCCCATTCCTTGCCCCACACTCCTGGGGTGGGGGTGGGGGTCCCTGCCGAGCCAAGGGAGCAGGAGAGCTGCTTGGGCCCAGAAGGAGGGCAATCAAAGGCCCTGATTAGGGACAGATCCAGAGTTCAGAAAGAAAGCAGCTGGATGGAAAGCACTTCATCTCCTCCTTTTCAGTCTTCCCTATATACTTAGTCGCCTATCTACATTTCTAAGATGATGGAGGTTGGCCAATGACCCTAATGGCCCTCGCAACTTGGAAGACTTTGTTTAAAAAGAGTCTGGGAAGGAGACATTTGAGAAGATGCCATTTATTTATTTATTTATGTGGCTCCCTTTTCCCATTAGCCTTTGCATATTTGCCCGTGCCTCATGATCTCAGAAAACCACAGGCATGAAAGGAATTCTGCAGCCGCCCTCCCTCCGGGCTCTCCACCATTCTCTCCAAGGCCTCCAACCAGTTCAGAGTTACAAACGAGAGAGTCTCCCACGTTGGAGGCTGGCGGTCTGGGCCGAGAGGGAGCAGAGCCGTGCATGTTGTTGGCCAGCTATGGGGACCTGGTAACCAGGCAGCTGAGGCGGGAAAAGTTGATGAAGAGAAGTTTCATCTTAAAAATGTGCCAGGATTCTGAAAGAGCTGTCTCGTAACACTTGTGGGCACATGCCCATGTTCTTGTCTCTCCCCAGACTCTGTGGCTACATCCAGAGTCCAGGACTTGTCAGAGATGGTGGAGATCCTGATCTGAAGGAGGTGGTCCCCGGAGACGCTGACCCATCTCCTGCCCGCCTCGGCCTCTGCCATTCCAGCGGTCCCCTCCAGTGGCTGCTTCCCCACTTTCCCCAGCCGGGCACTCGTGCCCATTGACTGTCTGGTCCAGGAGCTCGAGAAAGAGTGCTACAGAGCAGAGGGGAGCCGTGAGAGCAGCGGCATCCCAGAAGATCCTGCTTCCTGCCAGGCCCACAGAGAACGAGGCTTTAACCTGTGCCTCCTGCCCGAGGCTTGCTGCTAAGGTAGCAACTGAGAGCTCAGACGGGAGCTGAGCCCCCTGTGTGCCCCCCACCCCCAGTGGGCACTTGGGCAAGAAGGAAGGGGGTTGTTGGTTTGAGAGACCGATTTCCAAGGATGGCTGCTCACGAACACCAGGGGGCTAGTTCTGTGGTCAGGCAGACGTGTTCTTTCCCTCCGGCTAAGTGGGGGCAGCGCATCTGCTCTCCAGTTCGTCATTGCCTCCTTGGGATCCTGCAGACATGAACCTTTTGAGGAGTATTGGGGGAGTTTGACTTGCAGAAACCACAGCCTCACCCCTCACTTGGAGCAGGGTAGGGGCCACTTCAGGGGACTGGGTGACACTGTGCGGTTTGTGTACAGTTTCCTTTCTTGTGGAACAGAAGATGGAAGCATGCTCGTTCGGGCCTGTCCCCAGGTGCTCTCCTGACCCTGTTGCACAGTTCCCGAAACTTCTGACTGGTCTCCCGGCTACTTTTCCTTCCTGAGTCCTTGGCCCATGGATTGGTGCTGATTGATTCTTGGGATACAGGCCGTCTTCTCTTCCTGCATTTTGAGTCCCGTATTAAACGCCCACAGGATCCCCATCGCAAGCCTCTGAAAATGGGGGGCTCCCCGTTCCCTGAGATGTCCCATTCGTTTAGTTACGAACCCTGAGCCAGATGAAACGAACCACCCCCCACACATATCTGAGGTGCCCATCGGTGGGCTAGGGTCGCCCACCCACCGCCACGTCTCTGAGGAAGCTGAAGAAGTTGTGTTCTCGTAGGCGTGTGTTCCCACCTGGAAGAGTTGGGAGAGGGAGCCGCGCTGTTACAGAGTAGTCAACGAGCGACAAGACGGGACTCAGTCCTCAGAATGGAGCCTCGTCACAGAATGGCACCCGTGGGGCTGGCCCCTCAGCTCACCCATGTGCCCCGCCCCGCGCTGCGGCCGGAGTGCCCCCTGCTGCGGCCTGCCAGCATTGACTTCTGGTCTTCAGGAGTCCCCGACTCAGCCCCAGGAGCAGTTTGTGGGTGTTGGCATTTGTCTTGACAGTTTTTAGTTCTCTTGAATCTCCACTTTTTCCTTGACTGTTTTTAAATTCTGTATATGTTTATTCCCGCCGTTCCTTAACTTTTCGTTTTTTTAAACATTTGCATTTGCTGGACAACTGCATATTTTTTAAAATCCCCTACCCCTCTTTAAAGCTGAACGTATTGTTTGGTTCATGTGCATTGTTTACAAAGCCAAAAAAAAAAAAGACAAAAAAAAAAGTATTGTGAAAGGAAAAAAAACAACAACAACAACTTAATATATTTTGAATTAATATTTGGTATTTCTTGTAAAGTATTTTTTTTTTTTTTTGTGCTGTGAACATTTTCTGCCAAAGACCATGATGTGTGTCTGTATGTTTAAGTTATCATAAGTATTTAAAATGTAAACATGGCTGTTTTGTTATGCCACCCTGTACCGGGATTGCTGCTGCATTCCACTGGGTTTAACAATATTTTAATTAAAAAAATAATTAAAAGTGACGTTTTTGCACGGGTGAGAGACTTGTCACTGCAAGGGAAAGAGGGGAAGCAGGAGTGAGGACTCGTGGGGACAAGCATGTCGCAGTCCCGGACATTCCTGGGGCTGACCTGGATCCCATCCCCCCACCCCCTGCTCCTGTGTTCCTTGGTTCTTAAATGTCAGCTGGAGCGACGCCGTAAGCAGCCAGCTCAGGGTCACTGCTCTGTGTCATACATGAGGAACACAGGGAACCCATTCCCATTTTCTAACTGGGATACCTGAAGGCAAAGCAGGCTGACCCTTATTTGCAAGGCTGCATTGGGGAGAGTGCTGGAATAAGGACATGGTGAGTTTTCTTGCTACCTTTACGGGGAACATCTCTTGCAAGCCAGGAGGGCAAGGAGAGTGTGGCAAGTGGGTGGCCTTCCTGGGTAGCTTTGTCCAAACTGGCTCTGGCTGCATGCTGCAGTAGCTCTTCAGTGAGAGCAGGCACCCAGGGTGGCTTTATCCTCCCCACCAGCCCTGCTCAACCCTCACCCCTGTTCCCAGAGCACTTGGAGTCCTTGCCTAGAGGCATCTAAGGAACAGCTTGTGTCTGGACACACGTGGTGGTGGCAGGAGGGGGGTGTTTGTGTATGTGGCATGTTCTTGGGCACACACCCCCCCCGTGTAGTGCCACCTACCCGTCCCCAGTGCACAGGACAGCGTGTTGCCCCAATGCATGCCAAAGAAAACCCTTCTCGTTCTGGGATGTTCTCTTATCAGAAACAAGGCACCTGCCCTGTGCCTCCAAGGCCACGCCAACGCCCAGGCTCGGAATCCGAAGGCTGCCTGCGGGGCTGGAGGCAGGCAGACAAGGCTCCGGGCAGGGGACGGGCTGTCACCCCACGGGCCACGGGAGACGAGTCCTCAGCACCAATGTGTGTACTCAGCAGCCATGAGGAAGGTTAGCTAATCGAGCCTCCTAGAGAACTAGAAGTCCCAAACCAAGGGGCTGGCAGAGCCGTGCTGTCTCTGAAGTCTCTGGGGAAGGAATCCTTTTCCTCATTCTGGTTTCTGGGGGTTGCAACGGCTGCAGTGCTTGGGTTTCTGCCTCCTCCTTCACCTGGCTTCTCCCCTGCGTGCCTCTGTCTTTATACCAGCCGTACTGAATTAAGGGCCCACCCTACCTACTCCAATAGGACATCCTCTTAACCAGTGGCACCTGTAATGACCCTGTTTCCAAATGAGGTCACATTCTGAGGTACTGGAGGTTAGGATTCAACATATCTTTTGGGGAGGTACAACTCAACCTATAGCAGGAACCAATATCACAGGCTGTTGCTTTGCAGGGCTCTGGGGGTCTCACCAGCCATGTGGTCACTGGATGTTCTTCTCCGAGAGGGGGTGAAAGGGCCCTCTCAGTTCACTTTGAGCTGTGGCCTAATGAAGCCCCAGAACTGGAAGAGCTGCAGGCCATGCTGGGATGGTATACGCCTCGGGGAGGGGTGTCTGGCCCCCATGGCTGGCACTTGCAAAGGTGGGTAGAGGCCTGGACTGGACGGGTGGGTCCCTGGCTCCCGGAAATGTCTCTGTGGGCTCCACAGAGGCCAAATTCCCCTGAGAGGGGGCAACCCTGCCTTGCCTGTCCTGCCTCCGCCGTGTCTCCACCAACAGAGCTGGGGGAGTGGCTCAGAAGGGGCAGCGCACTGCCCTGGAGGGCGGGAGGGCAGCGTGTGGGCAGCTTCCCAGCTCCTCTCCTCTCCTCACCTCCTGGTTAATCGTTAACGCTCCCCTAGCTGGGCATGTGCCAGGCTCAGAGAGCCTGACTAAAATGTGCCAAGACGGGGGCAGCAAATTGGGGCCCAGGGATAGCTGAAGCCACTCCATTACCCCCAGGGACCCCAGCTAGACAGCTGGTTTGTTTGCATAGCTAGTACCTTGTTTCCTAAGGCAAGTGAGGACCCGGCTGGGACAGTCGTCCCCTGCACAGCCCCTGCTGCCTGGGGCTGACCCTCACGAGGCCGTCCAGAGATCCCAGCACCAAGTACTGCCCTTCATGGGCCTGACTCCAACATGCATGAAAAGCGCCAGAGCAACCAAGCTGTCAGCATCCCTGAAACACTACTATATATAATCAGCATTGTATATATATAATCCACATGAAGTAAAAGTTACCCTCGTAAAGTGTACATTTCACTGATATTTTATATCACAGCCTCTATTATTATTATTCTTATTTTGCATGGGCAGGCAGCAGGAATCGAAGCGGGTCTCCGGCATGGCAGGCGAGAACTCTGCCACTGAGCCACCGTTACACTGCCCCACAGCCTCTATTTGAAGTCAGTAGTCAACCATGGGGACGTCACCAAATTCCCCACCAGTGGCCCATATGGACACATTCAGAAGTGTCACTTAATTTGAAGTGCACTTGTCCGGCTCCTATTTCCTTGGCCTCTCCATAGCTGAGTGTCCTCCTGCCCATCCCGGGCTGGTGGCTCCGACATCCGCAGCTGTGCTGCAGCAAGGACACTGGTCTGCTCTGCGCTGCGTCCTTCACCATTGCACCCCCTCGGCACGGGGGCAGAGGCCCTGGCCTGAGGTCGTGGGGGGAGACTCAGGAGCCTGGCCCCACCCCAACTCCCCCGGGAACTACTCTGTGCTGAAGGTTTTTCAGAGTCAAGGAGCATTGGCAAGGGTGGGTCCCGGGTTGTGGGTCCTGAAGCTTGTATCATTTGGGAGACCAGCTTTTGGAAAAAGAATGCAAACTGCTGTTTCCAAAATCAGGGCCAGAGGCTCGGCAGGGGTCTGCTAAGTGAGTGCCCAGAAGCAGAAGCTTTGTTTGCTTCCTGGTACATCGGTACCTGGGGCATTTGGCTTCATGGCCCCCAAGAAAACGGCACTCTGAAAGGTGCCCATGCTTCAGGCTCATCCTTCTCTCTTCTGGGTGACGTTTGGAATCTGCAGTTTTTCTCCACCCAGGGCAGAAGGAGTGGCTGCTTCTGGCACCCACTATAACCAAACCACCTCTATTGGGGCAAAGGTGTCCAAGCAAGGTGGAGCTGGGACACGGGGCGGTGTCACCACAAAGCTGGACAACAGGGCTGACCTGTTCGATGCCTGGATCCTGCTGTCACTCACCAAACCAATCTCCTGCCCCTGGTCACATCTGACGGTCGCCTCTCTTGGTGAGAGCCGTGCCACCGACCGCAGCAGGGACCCATTCTCTTCTGCTCTGAGGGCCTGTGTGCCAGCTTTCAATTCTGAGCTGCTCTCAGATCAATGAGTTTTGCAAGTCCACTGCCCCCCCTCCCCGCGCCCAGGGGAGAGGGGAGCAGGAAGAGAAAGCACCATCCAGGTGCACAGGTTTGCCACTTCTTGCATCAATTCGTCCTTCTTTTCCAGTTCCAGGAACCCTGCCCAGTCTCTCCTCTGCAGACTTTGCTTGCTCAACAGAATGCACTGTGGAAATCCTCACAATATATTGCATCAGCAGCAAAAATGCCAAAATCTCAGCCATAGAGTGACTAACTGCACAAGTCCCAGATAAGGTTCTCCCTGGAAACTACACTAACCCTCTTCAATTTTAAATGAGGGGAAAACAGGCCTCCTTCCCAGGGGCTTTTCTCTAAAGTTTGGGTTCTCTGCCTCAGCAGAGAATGACTTCTCTTTACTCCATCCCTTACTCTGTAAGTGGCTGTGCCGTTGCTTCATTCATTCATTCATTGAGGTGACATTCATTCACATTAAGCAGCTGTTTATTGAGGGCCTGTCATGGCAGTACTAGGAGGTACCACAGTGAATAAGGCAAGTTACATGCCCAGACGCCTTTGTGCTCTGACCATGTTTTGTCTCTATACCTCACACTGAGCCAAGCACAAGGGGACACAGAAGTGTCGGGGAAATGAGCGTTCTCCATCTGCTTCTCTGGCTCATGCAATCTCAGCTGGGTGGTCTGAGTGCTCTGTGGTCCCCGTACCTCCAGAACTTGGCACTGGCCCGCCCTCCCACCTGGAATGTTTCTCATCTGCCCCCTCCTCTTTCTGCCCCTTTAACTCAAAAATTGTCCATCAAAATCGAGCTTGAGCACCACTTCCTCCTGGAAGCGTCCCTTTTCCAGCTTCCTTTATGCAAACACAGACCACAAGAGACAGGGGTGGTGGGACTTGCAGTCTGAGGGGATGCTCAGGCCTCAGCTGACATCTCTGCCTGGTTGAGCAGCAAGGAACAAAGGCACAACTGGGCTTTTCAGTTATTAAGAGGTTTATGCCTTGTCCCTGGGCTGAAGTCACACATGCCACTCCACCCCCCCAAAAGGCCAGACAGTTACCCCTGAGGATGTTTTGGCCAAAGAACCGGGGTGCCTCCTCTGTGGCCGAACCCCCACCATTCACTGGAGATGGGATGAAAGAAACGCCATGGGTGGAGACTTCAGGGCTGAGAAGGAAAAGCTGAGCCCTCGGGCCGGGGCTGAGGTGAAGCATTATGGCCAGGCGGGTCGCCCTGGGCATGAGAGCCCGGAACGGGGCCTGCTGGACGGCTGGTTCCTGAGTCAGGCCCGGGCGCTGTGGGCCTCGGGGGTCAGGCCAGCCCCAGCCATGGGAATGGCAGGCAGAACCCCCGAGCTCTCCCCAGCCCCGTTCTGCTCCTGGCCTGCCGTGGGCTCCCCCTGGGAGTAAGCGAGGGGCAGGGGCGAGGAGGGTGAGGGTAAAAGGGTGGCCACTTACCAGATGGCGGCTCCCAGCCTTGCCCTGGGGTACCTGAGTCCCGAGAACAGCTCACAGAGTTCAGCCCAGGAAGGCTGTGATCAGAACCAGGCAGGGACGGGGGGCAGAGACCCCACAAGCCAGGTAGGGAGGAGGGGACAGGACCCCCAGAGACTCCATGCATTCGCTAGGTGCCAGCCTCCCTTCCCCTCCTCCCCTGGAAGCAGAAGCACCTCCACCGAGGGAGAGGAGGAGGCTGGTGATGCCTTCCAGGAAACGGAAGGGCTTATCTTTCAGCCCCTGCCCCTGTTCCCAAGGGCACAGGTAAGGAGGACCTTTCCTGTACCATGAGGAAGACTTCTGACTGCCAGGCTTATCGGAATCCCTCAAGTCTGGGCTGGGTTGTCAAAGGCCAGAGCCCGAGGCATGCTCCTCTTTCCTGCAGCCCCCAGGCTGGTCCATCCAGGGCCTTGGCCTTGAGACAGGGGGATGGCCCAGGTGCTATGGAGAACGTGCTTCCCTCCAGCCCGGTGTCCAGCTGACAATGCTTCCCCGTCTCAGACCACCCCTTCCCCATTTGTTCCTTCAACAAATCTTCATTAAGCACCTACTATGTGCCAGACACTGTTCTAGGTGTTGGGGCAGGGGGTGGGGTGGTAAAAGCCAACCATATCCCTTCCCTCGTGGAGCTTACATTCAAGCAGGTTCATTCAAGGGGTGCAGGGAAGACAATAAGCAGGAAAAAAATGTTATAGAATGTGTCAGAACAATGATTCTCAAACACTGTGGTGAAAAGCCATTTTATTTTTGTTCCAATCAGCATTTGGATTTCTCAGCAGTGTCAAATAGCTATAGATGCTATGGTGTCTAGACGTGCTATAGTGTAGGCATTTCTGAACGCTCATCCTCTCTGGCCACACTGGCCCAAGGACCACACTGTTTGAGGAGGGTGTAAGAGCTTTGGGGCAAGTATAGAGGAGGGCAAGAAAGATGAGGGGTTTAACACAAGGTGGCAAGGCTTGTGAGAGAGTTGCACTTTTTAAGGGTTGTCATCAAGAAGGTGACATTTGAACAAAGCCTTGAAGGAGCTAAGGTAATAAGAGCCACACATGTATCTGGTGAAGGAGCTTGGCAGACAGAGCTTTAATAAAAGGAAAGAGAGCCTCATTAACTCAGACTTTGACCAGTTAGAACCTCCTTGAGTGGCAAGGGGCAGAAGCAGGAAGTGAGGGAGCATCAAAAGGAGATGAAATGGGAATCCCTGGGCAATGCAGGGTT
Organism: Myrmecophaga tridactyla; assembly: GCA_004026745.1. Lineage (NCBI taxonomy): Eukaryota > Metazoa > Chordata > Mammalia > Pilosa > Myrmecophagidae > Myrmecophaga > Myrmecophaga tridactyla. The sequence goes on from PVIY010049666.1 coordinate 13,509, forward strand.
TGTACCTCCTGCCTGGTGCATCTCCCCTCAGAGCTCCACACGATGTCCCAAGGACAGAGAGGGACTCCTAGGAGCCACCGTCATCCTAAATAGAACTTGCTTTCTTCATGAGCCAGCTCTCAATCTCTAATGTGAGGGATGCCCGGAAGACCAAACACAGGCTCTTCACTTGTAAAATGACATTGTTGGCAGTGCTCAGTCCACCTACCTCCAGCTCTGAGCAGAAGCACAGCTTTCAGCCCGGAGCTCCCTTGGGCCCCGTCCCTGTGTCCACATGAATGCAGGGCCATGGCTGTCAGGAGGGGCCCGTCCATCTGGTCTATTTCGGGGCATGTGAGTGCAATGGACAAGTAGCAAAGTAGAGATCCCTTCCTCCATCGAACACTCTTTCACACCAGCATATACACACCCAATCACATACATACACTTCCGCAATGTAGACATGAAATACACTCATGGGCCACATGCACAAATGCACCAGGACATCGATCACAAACTCCCAAGCACACAGTATGGCCGCACACACACGTGCACACACATGCATGCACACTCTTACGGTCTGCACATACCCCCACAGCAAACACCCCCACCCCCCAGACATGCACACATGTCCCCTGCATGTGGAGTTCCCACTCAGAGCAAACGCCCAGCGTCCACAGTGATTGACAGAAAGGTAATGGGACAAAATTCATCATGCATCCAGGTGGCATCACCAACGGGATCCCAACAGAGTGGCAGCAGGCCCCAGAGCTCGTCCCGTCATCACCAGACCTTCAGGAGGGCAAGGCTGGGGTGGGATCGAGCTGGGGAAGATGTAGGCTGGGAGCTGACTCAAGGACAGGAGCAGGCAGTTCTGTGCATTCCTGATAACTGGGTCAGCATAACGAGAAGTGCTGGCCCACATTCCAGGACCTAAGGTTGACTGGAAAAGGCTGGGGGAAAACCCAGCCTGCATGGGGCAGCAGGTGTGAAATAGGATAGCTCAGAGTTCAGTTAGGTCTGTGCAGCACAGGGGAGGATGTGTCAGCAGCGAGCGTTGTTTCCAGCGCAGCACAGACTGGGAGAGGAAGGGGGCAGTGGCTTAGGAGGGGCTGCAGCTCTGGGAAGGGTGTGTGTGGCAAGGGGACCCATTTCTAATATTGTTAACATTGAACACACTGGGTGCTAGGCATTGAGCTGGGTGGACCTCATATTATCCCACAGGATGCATTTCTGCAAGTTCGATATCACTGACTCCATTTGACAGATGAGGAAACTGAGGCTCAGAGGGCTTAACTGAATTACTCTAGGTCCCCCAAAAGTAAGGGCAGAACTAGGACTTGATTCAAGGCTGACTCCAGGGTTCAGGCTCTTTCTACATCCCCATGTTGAACCTAAAACTTGCAATTTAAACTGTCTCAAGCAAAAGGAGCCTAAGGAGGTATAACAACTAAATGTCATATGGTATCCCGGATGGAATCCTGGAACGAAAAGGAATATTAGAGAGTGGAGGAAATCTGAATAAACTCTGGCCTTTAATTAATAATAATGTGTCCAGGGCGGGCCACAGTGGCTCAGCAGATAGAGTTCTTGCCTGCTGTGCTGGAGACTGGGTTCAATTCCCGGTGACTGCCCATGCAAAAATAATAATAATAATAATAATAATAATAATAATAAGTCCAATACTGGTTCATTAATTGTACCAATGTATCATACTAACATAAGACAGAGGGGAAATTGGGTGTGGGGCATGCAAGATCTCTGTAGTACATTTGCAATTATTTCTAGGAAATTGTTCATTTCATCTACATTGTTGTATTTATTAGCATAAAGTTGTTCATAGTATCCTGTTATTACCTCCTTTATTTCTGTGGGGTCAGTGGTTATGTCTCCTCTTCCATTTCTGACCTTATTTATTTGCGTCCTCTCTCTTCTTCTTTTTGGCTCAAGAAGAAATAGATGACCAACTTTGACTCAAGAAGAAATAGATGACCTCAACAAACCAATCACAAGTAAAGAAATTGAATCAGTCATTAAAAAGCTTCCCCAAAAAGAAAAGTTCAGGTCCAGACGGCTTCACATGTGAATTCTACCAAACATTCCAGGAAGAATTAGTACCAATCCTGCTCAAACTCTTCAAAAAAAATTGAAGTGTAGGGAAAGCTACTTAATTCATTCTATGAAGCCAACATCACCCGCATACCAAAACCAGGCAAAGATATTACAAAAAAAGAAAACTACAGACCAATCTCTCTAATGAATATAGATGCAAAAATCCTCAACAAAATTCTAGCAAATCGAATCCAGCAACACATTAAAATAATTATACATCATGACCAAGTAGGATTCATTCCAGGTATGCGAGGATGGTTCAACATAAGAAAATCAATTAATATAATACACCATATCAACAAATCAAAGCAGAAAAATCACATGATCATCTCAATTGATGCAAAGAAGGCATTTGACAAGATTCAACATCCTTTCCTGTTGAAAACACTTCAAAGGATAGGAATACAAGGGAACTTCCTTAAAATGATAAAGGGAATATATGAAAAACCCACAGCTAATATCATCCTCAATGGAGAAAAACTGAAAACCTTTCCCCTAAGATCAGGAACAAGACAAGGATGTCCACTATCACCACTGTTATTCAACATTGTGTTGGAAGTTCTAGCCAGAGCAATTAGACAAGAAAAAGAAATATAAGGCATCAAAAGTGGAAAGGAAGAAGTAAAACTATCACTGTTTGCAGATGATATGATACTATATGTCGAAAACCCTGAAAAATCCACAGCAAAACTATTAGAGCTAATAAACAAGTACAGCAAAGTGGCAGGTTACAAGATCAACATTCAAAAATCTGTAGTGTTTCTATACACTCATAATGAACAAGCTGAGGGGGAAATCAAGAAATGAATTCCATTTACAATTGCAACTAAAAGAATAAAATACTTAGGAATAAATTTAACTAAAGAGACAAAAGACCTATACAAAGAAAACTACAAGAAACTGTTAAAAGAAATCATAGAAGACCTAAATAGATGGAAAGGCATACCATGTTCATGGATTGGAAGACTAAATATAGTTAAGATGTCAATTCTACCTAAATTGAT